>JACXGK010009938.1:0-18927 GCA_016801125.1 Novumbra hubbsi
ACCCCCGGCTGGCCTGTTGCAGCCCCTGCCTGTTCCGTGTCGCCCCTGGTCGCACATCGCCATGGATTTTGTTACTGGTCTCCCTCCCTCCAATGGTATGTCGACCATCCTCACGATTGTGGATCGTTTTTCCAAGATGGCTCACTTCGTGGCTCTTCCGAAACTGCCCTCTGCCCGCGAAACTGCTGACCTGCTGGTGGCTCACGTGCTCCGCCCCCATGGCATTCCCCGGGACATTGTTTCGGACCGCGGACCGCAGTTCATTTCGCAAGTGTGGAAAGTGTTTTGTCATGGATTGGGTGCCACCGTTAGTTTGTCGTCAGGATTCCATCCCCAATCGAACGGCCAGTCGGAACGGGCCAATCAGGACTTGGAGGCTGCTTTACGCACAGTCACCTCGGCCGACCAGACCGCTTGGAGCACTTACCTGCCATGGGTGGAGTACGCCCACAACACGTTGGTGAATTCCTCCACCGGGATGTCTCCGTTCCACGTTTGCCATGGGTACCCCCCACCTCTCTTCCCGTCTCAGGAGGTCGAGGTTGCTGTCCCGTCGGTGCAGGCCCACCTCCGTCGATGCCGTGGGGTTTGGCGGAGTGCCCGTATTGCGCTGCTGTGTGCCTCCCAAAACATCCAAGCGGATGGCCGACCGGCACCGTACCTCTGCTCCCTCCTACGCGCCTGGTCAGCGAGTGTGGCTGCGTGCCAAGGACCTGCCCCTCCGGGTCGAGTCCCGGAAGTTGGCACCTCGTTACATGGGGCCGTTCCAGGTGGTCTCCCTCGTCGGTCCGTCGGACGTTCGCCTGAAACTGCCTCTGTCCATGCGAGTACACCCTGTTTTTCACGTGTCTCAACTAAAACCGCTCTCCACTAGTGCTCTCTGCCCCGCAGCTCCTGCGCCACCGCCTCCGCGGATGATTGCCGACCACGTGCGTCGGCGTGGTCGGGGATTTCAGTATTTGGTTGATTGGGAGGGCTACGGCCCGGAAGAGCGGAGCTGGGAGCCAAGCTCACGCATCCTGGATCGCTCGCTCATCAGCGATTTCCGCCGTGCCCATCCCGGCCGTGTCGGGCGTCCGCCAGGTGGCGTCCGTTGAGGGGGGGGTCCTGTCAGGATTCCACCCTGACCTGCGCGCTGCTTAACAGTAGTTAATAGAACACATTTATTTGTGCTAGAGTTACTTGGAGTAACGTATGATCTTGCGCCTTGCCACCGTAATATTGTTGCTTGTCTTTCTGGTCGAGTGTGTGCGGTAGTAGGGCAAATAATGATTGTGTTTGGACATGGGAACATTTGTGTCTTTGAGTATTTTGCGGTGACAGATGCATGGCCTATCAGACGGATTAGTGGAGAACGAACAAAGTTACAGGAATTGCGGATGGTACTATGGCAAGTTGAATGGAAGGCTTAAGGTATGTGGATAATAGTGGCTGGTAAAGAGTTGGGTGGTTTGTTTGGGGTGTACTCATCTGTGTTTTAGATATCCCCACTCAGCTATTTCCAAACCCGGCCTGTCCTCCTGGACGGGACAAAAGTTTTGAAAATTACACAAATATTAATTTCCACAAAGTCTGCTTGCCTCAGTTTTTCAAAGTGCCTCATTGCAATGAAAATGAACAAAATCCCCCCCAAAAAATGTCCACTGCATTTCAGCCCCCTGCCACAAAATTGTGACCCAGTAGTTAACACAGGTGAGAGTGTTGACAAAGGACAAGGCTGGAGATCACTCTGTCATGCTGATTGAGTTAGAATAACAGACTGGATGCTTTAAAAGGAGCGTGGGATTTAAAATCATTGTTCTTCCTCTGTTCCTCAGTTACCTGCCAGGAAACACGTGCAGTAACCATTGCTTCGCACAGTGGTTCACAGGCAAGGATATCGCTGTAGTAAATTTTCACCTACACCTAACTTTTATCAAATCCTCAAGAATTCCAAGGTGAGAGAAGCAATTGTTATGAAAAAGGCTTTCATGGCACCCAAGAATGTCCAGCAAGCACCACGAACGTGTCCTAAAGTTGTTTCAGCTGCAGGATCGGGGCACCACTAGTGCGGAGCTTGCTCAGGAATGGCAGCAGGCAGGTGTGAGTGCATGAGAGGCAAAGACTTTTGGAGGATGGCCTGGTGTCAAGAAGGGCAGCAAAGAAGCCACTTCTCTCCAGGAAAAACACCAGGTACAGACTGATACTCTGCAAAAGGTACATGGATTAGCCTGCCGATTAATCCCCTTTTCTGATTGTTTAGGGCATCTGGAAAATCCTCATCTCCCAACTTCTCTCACTATCCAAGAACAGTTTGGTGACAAACAATTCCTTTTCCAGCACGATGCGCATCCCTGCCTTATGGCAAAAGTGATAACTGAGTGACCCCGAGAACAAAACATTGTCATTTTAGGTCCATGGCCAGGAAACTCCAGGTCTTGAAGAAGAACCCTCTCTTGATTGATTGCTGTTGCATTGTGGGATTGCTGACTTGCTGACTCTTTCAGACACCAAATGAGCTACTCACACCTGAACAGTCGAAGCTAAGTACAATCATGCCTTCTCACTGTAGCTGCTGTAATTTTAACATGGAGGAGATCTATCGTCTTCAGGTTAAGATAGCAAAGTTATAGAGGCTCGGCTTCAGACGCAACTGTCAGGCAAGAATTACGTTAGCGTAGAAACGGATATAACAGCGTCTGTGCTACCAGGCAGAAATGATAGCATTGTTAGTCCCTCGGCACAACTCTTGGTAACTGGGAAGAAATGCCACAGACCAGTTATACCTGGGTCGCTGCTAGAGCCGACCGAGACTTTCAACAGGTATTCCCCTCTGGATTCAGAGTCAAGGCCCAAGCTGTCGTCGGAGGGGAATGATCGGCAGGCATTTTCTACCGATGGCCCGGAAACACTTAGACAACCAGTCATCAGCGATTCCATTAGCCGCAGTATTAGACTAAAGAACTGGCACCAACGACGTTAGGATGAATCAGTCAGAGGTTACGAAGCAGAACATAGCATCAGCGTGTAACCTAGCTAGAAAGATGTGTCGGCATTGAGTAATTGTCTCTGGCCCCCTCGCAGCTAGGGGTAGCGACAAGCATTACAGCAGACTCGCGCAACTCAATCGCTGGCTGAAAACTGAGTTCTGCCCGTCGCAGGAGGTAGAGTTTGTAAATAACTGGCTCTCTTTTTCGGACTCTCCCAGAAATAGGGTCAGGCTTGATCTGCAGAAGAGTGACGGACTCCATCCTAGCTGGAGTGGTGCTCTTCTTTTGTCCAGGAACATTGACAAGAGTCTCACTTCTATAGCCTCACCATGAGATAGGGTGCAGGTCAGGCTGCAGGCTGTTAGACAGCCTACTAGCATAGTGGAGTCTGTCGATAGCATAGCCAGAGCAGTTAGCCTAGTTTTGCCTATTGTGACTGTTACTCGTTCCAGACTAAGAAAAGTAAACATGGTAGTGCAATGACTAGCAACCTAAGTAAGATAAAGCTTTCTTCCATCTTGGTCATTAATAAAAATGATTGTCTTACATCACATCTTAACATGGGACTCCTTAATATAAAATCCCTTGCTTCTTAGGCAATTGCAGTAAATTAGTAAATCACTGACCACAAACTAGATGTCATTGGCCTGTGCAAAACCTGGCTAAAGCCTGATGAATTTATTGCCTTAAATGAGGCCTCCCCTCCTGGCAACACTAGTGATCATATCCCCCGTGCATCCCGAAAAGGGGGGGTGTTGCTAATATTTATAACACATAGCTGATTTTCGTTCTTTTGAGGTTTTACTTATGAAAGTGAACCAGGCTGATACTTTGCTTACCAATTACAGGCCCCCCGGGCCTTACACAGGCTTCCTTAGTGAGTTTCCAGAATTCTTGTCTAACCTTGTAGTCATGGCAGATAACATTTAGATTTTTGGTGATTATGGAAAAGTCCAATGACCCTCTTCAAAAAGCTTTTGAAGCCGTAAATGATTCAATGGGATTTGTTCAACACGTCTCAGGCCAGGCCCAAGGCATTGCCACAATCTTATTTTCGACTTAGTTTTGTCACGAGAAATTGATGTTGTGGATCTATTAATTCTTCCAAATGACCCTGTAATTTCAGACCACTGTCTTATCACATTAACCGTTAATTTAAAAAAACAAATTGCACCCCAGAAAATGACTTTTACCAATGGTAATATCAATTCTCAGACTACAAATAGATTTCAGACTATTCTTCCAGTTTCGCTCATTGATGACAGTGCAAACAAATCTGAAAATGATCAAATTGCGGAGTTAAACTCAATATTGCGTAATACTTTAGATAGGTTTGCACCGCTAAAAACAAAAGAAATACAAAACAAGAAACTTGCTCCCTGGTACACGAACAATACTAGAGCATACAAGCAAGCCTCCAGAAAGTTGGAGCGAAAGTGGCGCTCCACCAACTTGGAAGTATTTAGATTAGCTTGGATAGACAGTACAGTACAATACAGAAAAGCACTCACATCTGCTCGATCATCTTATTTTTCGAACCTGATTGAGGTTAACAAAAACAATCCAGAATGTCTCTTTGATACTGTTTCCAAGTTAACGAATAAGCAACGTTCAGCAGAAATGAATTAATTTACTTTTTTGAAGAAAAGATCATCACCATTGGAAAACAAATTAAAGACTCTTCAAGCAGTGCAGGCCTAGTTTTCAAACATTTACCGGTCCTTAGAATGCACAGAACTCCCCTAACCTGGTATCAATGGGAATCCTTTTTCACTTGACACGTTCACTAAATTAGTAACAAGTTCTAAACCCACACATTTTCAATTAGACCCGATTCCAACAAAATTACTTAAGCAGCTACTCCCAGTGCTAGGTCAGCCAATGTTGAACATAATAAACTGCTCCCTGTCATCTGGAAGTGTACCAAACTCATTGAAAAATAGCAGAAATAAAGCCTCTACTGAAAAAATCTAATTTGGATCCAGATTTAATAAAGAATTATAGGCCAATATTGAACCTCCCCTTCCTCTCCAAAATCTTAGAAAAATCTATTTTTCTACAACTTAATGCCTTTTTGAAGACAAATAACATTTGTGAAATGCTGCAATCCGGTTTGTACTGGCCATTACTGTTTTCCCTAAGTATGCTGCCTCTGGGTGAAGTCATCAGGAACCACAACGTAAATTTTCACTGCTATGCTTCAGACACACAGCTATATATCTCAATGAAGCATGGAGAAGCCCCCAAAATCACAATCACAATCACAAAAACACACAGCTACTTTTGAAGCATGCGTCTCAGATAATAGGAAATGGATGACCGATAACTTTTTGCTTTTAAACTCTGAAAAAACTGAAATGTTAATTTTAGGACAAAGCACTCTGTTGGGAGATCTCACAATGAACCTGGACGGTTGTATAGTCATATCCCAAAAGAATGTGAGAAACCTTGGCGTTACCCTCAACCCTGACCTCTCTTTCGATGAACACATACAAAATATCTCTAGAGCTGCTTTTTTTCATCTTCGGAACATTGCTAAATGTTCATTTTTATGAAATGCAATTTTTTTGGTCAAAAACTGATGCTGAAAAACTAATCCATGCTTTTGTTACTTCAAGACTAGATTATTGCAACGCTCTAATCTCTGGTTACCATGATAAATCAATAAATAAACTTCAGTTAGTGTTGAATACGACTGCTCAAATTTTACCAAGAACAAAAACATTTCAGCACATTACTCCAGTATTAGCTTCTCTAAATTGGCTGCCAGTCTAGGCTAGGGCTGATTTTAAGGTTTTAGTGTTGACCTATAAAGCAGTACACGGACTTGCCATATATACCTACAAGTAACTTAAGATCGCCAAATGCAGGCCTTCTGGTTGTATCTAGAATTTCTAAACAAATATCCGGAGTCAGGGCTTTCTCACATAGAGCTCCACTACTGTGGAATAATCTGCCAATTATGGTTAGAAATGCAGTGTCTACTAAAGACGCATCTTTTCAGCATGGTTTTTGACTAGTGTAGCCTGGCCCAGGGGTTGAAGGTGACCGGAATGGCTCGATACTGTCCACCCTTGCTGTCTTGCTAGGTGGGCTCTCATCTCCACTGGGATACCTGCTCTCCAATGCCACTTGAGGGCGGAGTCACTGGCTTGCTGCTGTCTGTCCATTGGGCCCCTCGAGCAATTGAAATGAACTCTGGTGGCAATACTTGGCCCTCACATAGGGTGGTTGCGGTTAGTCGATGTCCCTTTGGCTGATGCCTGGCAATGTGGGTGGATTGATTTCTTGCCTGTTGGGTCCTGTCCGAGGCCTCCCTTGGATAGGGCCACAGTGTCACTGGACCCCCCTGTCTCAGACAAAAGTTTTTATGCTGCTATATTATTGTGCCGGGGGAGCAGGGCTAGTTCTCCTCCATAACTCTAAGGAATGCACTCTTTAACAACTCTCCTTGTCTCCTGTTGCGGTTCAACTTAGAAGGATGTGAGGTCTCGGCCTACACCTGTGGAGTACCAGGCCCAGAAGACCTTGTTCCGAGCCTTTCTGGTTTTGCTGCAGAACAAGCAGATACCTGACAATTCCAGCTGCCACTCTGCTGACCCCCCCTCCCAACCTAGATCTAGACGATCCTGACGATGCCGGCTGCCACTAGGCTGAACCCCTAATCAACACACCCTGGACTGTTCCTGTCCTGCCAATCTGATCATGCTTGTCATCTAGATCAGGCATTTTAGACTCTGGACACAGCTCATGTGAATTTATTAATTATTAACAGTATTCTTAAACATCACCCTGCACAGCCACAAGAGGTATGACCACCTCTGTGAGCCTGGTTCCTTTCTAGGTTTCTTCCTACAATCCGGCCCCCATAGGGAGTTTTTCCTAGTCACCGAGCTTCAAGCACTTTGTGACAACTCCTGATGTAAAAAGGGCTTTATAAATAAATTTGATTGATTGATTGAAGAAGGGTCAACAATGCAAATATTGACTCTTAGCTACACAACAGGTGCCGAATCATTCGCTATACCAGTCATCGCCTAATCTACCAACAAATCCCTATAGGCCGTAACCAAGCAAGACAACCATTAAATTCACTCTGTCTACAGCTGTGGGCAAAAGTATTGATTTACATACGTTTTATGCTGTTTAGATGTTATTATGGTATACTGAAGTATAATTACAAGCCTTTCCTACATACGGGTATTTTATATTGTTCCATTTTTTTAATTATAAAC
Organism: Novumbra hubbsi; assembly: GCA_016801125.1. Taxonomy (NCBI): domain Eukaryota; kingdom Metazoa; phylum Chordata; class Actinopteri; order Esociformes; family Umbridae; genus Novumbra; species Novumbra hubbsi. The sequence goes on from JACXGK010009938.1 coordinate 7,205, forward strand.
TCACAAACCAATAGCAATTAAGAAACTATTTACAGTTTTTTTTCATACTTTGCCATACTTGATCTGCCAACCGCTGACACCACTTGGCATTGGTACTCAAGCAGCCGCTAATGGTACCCAGGCGCTAATCCCAGAATGAATGACGTCAATGGAAATATTAGCAATATTCCCAGATGAAAGATCAGAGCCTTTGTTGAATTTGAATGAACAAATGAAATACAAACTATTTAGAAATGTGCCTATTTTTCAAACATGCAAATGATATAGATTAGTCACAGTTCAACAAATATATCACATATGTTACTGTTTTCAATAGAATTTTCGCAGCTTTTGTTACCAAAAATTCTACTTCTTATGTAGGCAAATTCATCAAATGTATTATGTTAAATACTAATTTGCTAAATAAAATACAAACGATATTCGTGAATGAATAAGTTGTTAATAAAATATCAAACAATTGTGGCTTAATTCCTCAAACCTCTAAAGCTGTTTGACTCAAGTGTAAATGCGTGGGTTATAACAGCCCATATCAATAATCGACAAATGACTGTTCTATATTTCATGTAGGCAACTGTGAATCATTTTTTGAAATTGTTTACACAAATAGCAATGACGTCTATGAATAAATGGGCAATAACCTTGAATAAAAGATTAATATGTCTTGGTTGAATGGGTGCAATAAACCCAGACACACCTATGCATGTGATAAAAGTGAAATGATAAACAATTATGTTGAGGGTAGACATTCTCAAAGCATTCATTGCGCTCATGTATGTCCTAGGCGCATACAGTGAGAGGAGCATGGCTGTGGGGTCATTTTGGTCTGATTGATATGGGGTGGACATTTTATGAGAGACCATGCCACGCAACCGCTTCAGAGACATTATACGGCACCTACGTTTTGACGACAAGGAGACATGAAACTACGCTTGAAAACAGATTTGGTACAATCTGAGATACCTGAAAAAGTTTTGTGAATAACTGCATCGCTTGTTACAAGCCAAGAGAGAACATAACCTGTTGATGAGCAACTTTTCAAAACATGATGTTGTTTTGCCCAGTACAAGGCCAACAAACCCGACAATTTTGGGATAATGTTTTGGTTAGCTGCTGATGTCAAGACAAAGTTCAATGGCTATCCATACTTGGGCAAGAATGAAATCAGGCCAGCGGGAGTGCGACTTTATGTGAATGTGGTTTTGAGAGTCACAGAGCCTTTAACCTGAAAAAACAACAAACCAGCGGAGCTCTACTCCACAACAGTGATGGAGAATGGGAATACTACGCTTGCAGTGTACAGGTGTAAGAAGAACAAAATTGTTTGCCTTCTCAGCACAATGCATCCAACTGTTGCCATCTGCAATGGACAAAGAAAAAAAAGAAGGTATTTCTGTCAAATATAAGCTATAAGCTGTGTGCTAAACACATAAATGCATTGGTATTGATATCCCACATCGTCTAAAACAATAGTCAAAAAGTGCCTTTTCTATATTATATCAAATAGTACATTTCATTATTTATGTTGGCTACTGTAAATCAAATTTACAAATCAAATGTAATTGTTTTACTTGAATAGAAGGCTGTGTTGCCATATACCCGTAATCTTTCTTGAACAATGTCGGAGGCTACATATCCTTTGGATCTATCAATTTTATTTATGTGTTATCATGCGCCTATGTGTTATCATGCAACCGTGCTTTAGCCTATGTATGGCAATACATTAGTATATTTTTTGATCTTCGTAAACTGGTCAATTGTTTTTCTAATTTCACCTTAAACAAACTCACTTTTAATGAATTCTTCTTTGAATAATTTGAGGCGGTTACTGGGGGTCTGGGGACCCTAACTCCGGCGGTTACTGGGGGTATGAAAGTTCTGGGGGATCTAGTGTTAATGAGTCTTCCAGCATAGTTCCAGAGGGACAAGCATGTATCCAAGGAGATATTTGAGGGAGTGAGTTGTTTTCCTTTTCCTCAACTGGGAAACCTTGCCTCCGTGTCTTCTCTGAATTTAAAATATTTCAGTGCCGTGTGTCCTCCAAAATGTGGAACAACACATCAGACAGATATGGAAATTAGCTGTTATAGACGTGTTAGAATAATATGTCTTCAGTTCTGCTCATCTTCAAAATGAAAATGTTTCTCTACCTACATTAATGCACAGACACAGTTCCACAATCTGCATTTCATGAGACAAGGAAACCCATCGAGACTCCTTATCACACACTCCTTGCTGCTTGAAGAAGTTTGGAAAACAGCCCTCTAGGCTTCTCTCCCAAATTGCTGGTTTAATTTGACTAATCTCTTCCCTCGTTGTGCCATGCATGGTACACCACTTAGGAACACTTAACTCAGCGTTAAACATCACACACCAGCAGGAATGAAGCCAGACAACGTCCTTTGAGAATTCTCCTCCAACCAGTGTACAGCAGATATTCTTTAATCAGTGTGGTACTGGAGAACAGCCAGGGGTAGAGAACCAGCCTGATGCCCAGGCAGTTGGCGGTGACTGGGTTATGGAACAAAAGGCCTACTTGCGGGGGGAACCCTTAGGGATTTGGGGCTGAATCAGCTATAGACACTCGGAAAGAGGGGCTTTTTGAGCTCCTGACAAAGATCATGTATTTATAGACTCACAGTCAACTTGGTTGACTTGTCTTTTAACCCATATGATTAAGGCTTTTGCAGTCTGAGATTTGTACACACAAGCTCACAACACATGAATCTAATTATTTTCTTCCACTTACCTCATACTCTTGTTTAAAGCCATAGCCCTCTGCAGTCTTCATCTGGTTAATGTGCTGAAGGAGATCCGCCACACGCACTGCTGGGTGTAACTGACCTGTGTGGTAGGGTGAGCCCATACGCCCACACTGATGCCTCGGTGAACCCCCCAGAAGACTACTTGATTCATTTACAGAGCTACGTTGCTCACCTGGGAGAAAAGGACAAAAGAACGCAGCACTATAATGGAGCGCAGTTGGCATATGAAGGTGGTCTCCAAAGTAAATTGAAAAAGTTAATTAAGTGTGCAAATTGATTTATTTTACTATTACAACATTTTGATATCAATGCCAGTCAATTATTCCATATGTTACATTAGTAAACAGGAATATTTGTATGTTGTCAGAATGGCCAAAAAGTTTCATTTTAAATCTTATTTCTCCATACCTCAGTAATTTTTTAAATGTTTAAACACATTATGCAGTAAAAATTCATATTATAGTTATAAAAGAGGACAAACAGTATTTTACACATAACTTTTCCAAATACTCTTGCAGTCACATACAGGTGTGTGTTTGGATGCATTGATTAAATATAGGGAGACGTTTGAAATGTTTGAGTCAAATTATTTGATTAAGATGACACCATCTATTTATCTGATGATTTTCCAAGAGGACAATATATTTTGCCATTTTGTTAAGCGCTTTAATATTTCACATTATCGAAATGAGAATTAAGATGGCTAGAATCCCATATAATGATCTTGCCTTAAGGTTTTTCACTTGTAATTTTGTTTTTCTGACTATCTGATTAAAAATTGTGTATCTGCTGCAGGGAGTTTAGCCGATTCTGAGGTATATTAGGCTTTTCTTTGACCAAATGGATGTTGTGGTACATTTAAAGTTATCCCAAAATATTGTAAGAGTTTTTGATGAGAAATAATGGAAAAGACTGTCCTATGCTTTTCTATTCTGTGAGTGGATATTTTAGTCCTCAGGTGTTCCAAGAATGCAACCTAGATTAATGGTGTCATATTTTTTATTTGACATAGCACTGCAGATGTGTGCGAGTGTGTGTATGTTTTAAAGTTTATGCTTTTGTGTGTAAGGTTGTGTTTGTGTCTGTGGCTTACTGCGTGTGCTGCAGGTGTGTGCATCCATAAAAGACAGGGCCATAGGCTCATCCTCTTGTAGGGTACTCTGGTCAGCAAAACTATGCTCCATGGAACCCATGTGACTCTTATCCTGTTGGTAAGTTATGGGAGCTTTATTCATGTTCACTGGCTTCCTGGAAACAGAATGGGAAATAGCAGTGAGAAAAGGGATAGAAAAGAGGTATATAGCAACAATTTTATTTGACCACAAACTTTTCATCAGCAGGGAGAGACCATTGGCATTTAAATCGCTGTTTGCACACATAATGGAAAGGAACTGATTGGTGTCACTTACGGATAGTATGAGTAAGAATAGTAGTCCCTTCTGTTGAGTGTGCGGGAGGGAGTGAGAAAAAACTAATCAAGAGAAAAGTAGAAAAAGATGTGAAATGCAAGGAATGCCAGCGAGCCGATGGTGGATGTGGATGCTTTTACTTAATAAAAACTGTCTCTGCAATGTCTTCTTGGACTGTGTAAAACATGCACTCACCAAGCACAAACAAAACAAAATCACAGCCAAAGCAGATAATATGCTTCTAATTGAATATGTTTCTGTGTTCCACTTAAATAAGTAAACCATGTCGCAAATGTAGCTATCTTCCAGCTAAGAGCTGGCTTTATGGTGGCATAGTAGAGCAATCTGGACTAATGTGTCAGGGAAAGCAGTGCTTGTAGCTACAGTGTTGTACGTGCTGTGTTTTTTTTACCATAACAACCAGCACCTGTTATGGTAATAACATCTGACTTGATTTATTAATTGATTATACACTGTCATACAAGCCTAACTTGCATTAAGAGAGTGAGTTCCATTAAGAGAGCAAGAGGAATGTTGAGGTCATGAAGCTAGATAAGAGGATCTGGTCATTGTTAGTTGATGCCACCTATTGAGTCCTGTGACCCTTTGACCATCTGTTCCTGCCATTACTGAATTGTTCCTAGATCAATTGGGATTTGACCACGTGGGGGTGATACATCTCCCCCCTGAAAGGACGTTGGGAGCTATTAGGGCACCTGGATAAACACAGGATAAAGAGAGTATACAGATGGGGCCAGGAAGGAAACATTGTTTTGACAAAACTCTAAACTGAATTATAACGAATGGATATGCAAATAACCTTTGTGTATAAAGTATGGTATATAACTGTGAAATGGTAGAGATGCTTCTCTGTCACTCTGGGTGATGGGTAACCAGACTCTCCTTGCAAGTGAATCTTTAATACATTGTTAATTGTGCTAAAGACTTTTTCTTTCTTACCAGCCTAAATTATAATTCTAGACATAGTAACATAGCCATGATACGCCCCGGAAGAATGAACGAAAAAACCAAAGGACTTCGTAATAAAATATGATTTCAGTTTGCTGAATGAGATTCAAAAATCCTAGTCAGTAGAACCGTAGTTGTCACAGTAGCTGTCACATCAGCAAGAAGTTAAAACCGAGGCTATATTATTTGTGATTCATGCAAAAAAAGGTGCTGTGTTAATTGCATTAAATTATTTTAACGTGTTAAGCGTTTCTAATTAATCACAAAGATTAATGCGTTAACTCCCCCAGCCCTAACATATACAGTGGGGAGAACAAGTATTTGATACACTGCAGATTTTGCAGGTTTTACTACTTAAAAAGCATGTAGAGGTCTGTAATTCTTATCATAGGTATACTTCAACTGTGAGAGACGGAATCTAAAAAACAAAAATCCAGAAAATCACATTGTATCATTTTTAAGTAACTAATGGAATCTAAGAACAACAGCAAGTGACAAACCGAAGGGACATATATACCCCCAAAAATCACCAAGTGAAAACAGGTGCGCGTAATCAGTCAAAGTGTCCAAGGTGCGTCAAAAAGAAGTGTTTAACATACAATCCCCAGCTCAGAACGATGCTGCCCTGGCCATATTACAACACTTCCTTTGATCATTTATTTCTTTAGTTCATTCCTTAAAGCTCCCTGCCTTTGTTTTTATTAATCTATTTCTGTTGATAATGTTCATACCTTGCTATGATTGGTTTTTACACTTGGTTTCACTGTTCCATGCTTCCAATCTGTGTACTCTGTGAAAAATCAAATATCTAATAATTACCTTGTCAGTATCCAGGTCAGCTTTTTGTAAATGTGTCTATTTTATCAATGTTTTGTAAGTGCCGCTGGGTTAGAGCTGTTCACCTGTCTTACCTTGTGTATTCATGAGTTATCTTTTACTTCCCCTCAACATAACCTACGCGTTGCCATTTTGGAAAACCTGATCCACTACCCACTGCCATTCAAAAGATAATTAGGGGCTCCGGGAAACTGGTCTTCTAGGCAGAGTTGCAAAGAAAAAGCAATACCTCATACCAGCCAATACAAAGAAATGGACAAAAGCACTCCGACACAGTCTTCACTGTTGACTTTGAGACTGTGTTTTTCCAGTAGTATTTAATGAAGCGTCCAGTTGAGGTGCCATAGTGTTTGTCAAACTAGCTGCCAGTCTCTGACAGACTAATACTCTAATGTATTAGTCCTCTTCCTCAGTTATGAACCAGGGCCTCCCACTCCTCTTTCTATTCTGTTTAGAGCCAGTTTATGCTGTTCTGTGAAGAGAGTACTTCATATGCTGTATGAAATCATCAGTTTCATGGAAACTTCTCGCATGGAATAGCCTTCTATTTCACAGAACAAGAATAGACTGCCAATGGGAAGAAACAGTTCTTGTGGTGTGAGGTGTTGGTCCTTATGGACCATAGCCTCCTGCCTGATGGAAGTGGCTGAAACAGTTTTTGTCCAGGGTGGGAGGGGTCAGCCACAACCTTTCCAGCGCGCCTCAGGCTCCTGGTGGTGTGCAGGTCCTCGAAAGATGGCAGATTGCTGCCAATCACCTTTTCAGCAGATCTAATGATACGCCGCAGTCTGCTTTTGTCTTTGGCAGTAGCAACAGAGTACCAGATGGTGATGGAGGAGGTGATGATGGACTCAATGATGGCTGTGTCCACCATCATTGTCTTTGGCAGGTTTTACTTCTTTAGCGGCTTCAGGAAGTACATCCTCTGCTATGCATTTTTGGTGATGGAGGTGGTGTTTTGCTCTGACTTGAGGTCCTGGGTGATGATGATGCCCAGGAAGCGGAAGGACTCTGCAATAGTGACTGGGGAGTCACAAAGGCTGATGGGGTTGGGTGGGGCTGGGTTCTTACTAAATGCCACTGTCTTCAGAGCGTTGAGCTCCAAATTGTTCTGTCTGCACCAGTTCACCAGGTGGTCAATCTCCCACCTGTATCATCCTTACCAGAGATGAGCCCAATAAAGGTGGTGTCATCCGCAAACTTCAGGAGCTTGACGGATTGATCACTGGAGGTGCAGCAGTTGGTGTACAGGGAGAAGAGCAGAGGGGAGGGGAAAGGACGCAGCCTTGAGGGGATCCGGGGATCAGAGATCATGTTTCCCCAGCTTCACGCGCTGCCTCCTGTCAGACAGGAAGTCAGTGATCCACCTGCAGGTGGATTCGGGTACTTGCAGCTGGGCGAGCTTGTCCTGCATAAGAGCTGGAATTATTGTATTAAAGGCAGAGCTGAAGTCCACAAACAGGATCCTGGCAGGGGTCCAGGTGCTGGAGGGTGAAGTGGAGTGCATTGTTAATTGCATCGTCTACTGACCTGTTGGCTCTGTAGGCAAACTGTAAGAGGTTTATTGTCTGTTGGCTTATCACACTGACCCTGATGCGGACAGGGAACACAGGAGGGGAAGTGTAAACACAATTTAGGTGATCTCTCCGGGCAGATCTCCTGGCGCCAGCCCCCCCTTCAACTGTCCTCTTCGTCTGCCTCCGATGTCACCAGATGGCCCCACGGACAGTGAGTCGTGGGGAAGCAGATTTTAACTTCAACATTAGCCGTCTGAGTTTTGCTGTGAATCAGGGTTTGTCATTGTTATAACTCACCATGGTGCATGATGGAATACAGCAGTTCTCACAGAAGCTGATGTATGACATCACAGCCTCTGTGAACTCATCCAGACTGTTGGAAACAGTCCTGAAAACATCCCAGTCGGTGCACTCTAAGCATGCCCGAAGATCCTCCACAGCCTCATTGCTCAACTTCTTTGATGTCCTTACAACAGGTTTGCAGAGCATGAGATTCTATCTGTATGCAGGAATCAGGTGGACCATGACGTGGTCAGAGTAACCCAGTGCAGCACAGGGGACAGCATGATAGGCATTACTGACTGTAGTGTAACAGTGATCCAGAATGTTCTCCTCTCTGGTCGGGCATTTAATTAATTGTTTGTATTTGGGGAGTTTGTGGCTAAGGTTTCCCTTGTTAAAGTTCCCGAGGACAGTAACAAAGGATTTGGACCTTGCTCGCTGCACCCACAGTATCTGGTCGGCAAGCATGCAATGTGCCTCCTGCACATTGGCCTGCGGTGGATTGTAAACACAGACCAGAATGAACAAAACAAACTCATGGGGGGAGTAGAAAGGTCTAGAGTTTATGTAGGACGACTCTAGATCAGGAGAACAGTGCTTTTGAATCACTGTCACATCAGAACACTAGCCAATGTTAGTGTAAAAACAGATCTCCTTCCTTCGTTTTCCCAGAGAGTTCCGTGTCGCAATCCGCACTGAAAGGTTGGAAGCCTGCCAGCTGTAGCACAGAGTAAATTCAGACAGCCAAGTTTCCGTAAAACACAGAACTGAAGACGAGTAAAAGTCTCTGTCCTTTCCTGCTAGTAGCTGAAGTTCGTTGTGTTTGTTGCACAGCAATCGCACATTGGATAGAATTATTCCAGGTAACGGTGTGCGATGTCCACGTTTGTGGAGTTGTACAAGCGCACCGGCACGTTTACCTCTTCTGCTGCGTTTTACTGCGTGCACAAATGTAAGGGCACCTTTGACTAGAATATCCAATAATTCCACTGATGTTAGCAAGAACGTATAGCTGTCCCCATCCTCAGGTTATATTATATTTTGTCTCATAAAGCATTTAAAACAGATATTGTTTAAGAATCAGGAGTCTATATATGGAAAGTTGAAAAAAAGTTGATTATGAAAGGTAAATTATGGGACATATTCCACCATACGTGTGGGTGGGACACCACACTTGTTGTCCCCACTTACGGGGAGGTGAGACCTTTAGGAGCTTGGGGCTAGGCTAATCATCTCCCAAAGCACACTTTTTACCTCCCAATTATCCTCATTTATGGGTCACATAGCTGCTCTGTGTGCATAAATAAGTGAGTAATTGAATTACCTCCCCTGTATTTAATGAAACAATTTACATTCTAATAAGCCTTCCACAGGAGAATGGCAGTGCGTTCCCTATGTTAGACAATAAGGGAACATGATGAAATGGATATTATCTCTTTATTGCTCTCTCTCTCTTACACATTCTTCAAATCAAAGATATATATGATATATTACTTCAAATATATGAAAATGTCTTCTTAAAATAAGATCTCCAGATGACTGAAGCAGACAATCATAAAGGTTGCATGGTTTTTCTATAAGCATAATGAGTGTGTGGTCCACTTTCAGGTATCTCGGAGAAAACTTTAATATTTACTATACGTTATAGATGAGTCAGTGAGGATTAAGGAGTGGAAGTGTTGGCTAGTGACTCACCCTTTCTTGATGATTATGATAATGGCCCCCAAGAGCAGGATGAGCACCACCAGACCCCCGGCACACACGCCAAGGATCAGCCCCATCTCTTCTGAGTTTTGAGACACCTCCAAAGCATGCCGGTGGTCTTTACAGGCCACTGAGAGAGAAATGAGAAGTAAGCAAAAGGGGGTGAGGTTATAAGGAAGAGAGTGGAAAGGTAGAGAGAGACAGACACGGAAGACAAAAAAGAATAAGAGACATGTACAGGCTTAAAATCTAAATCAATAATCAATGGTTATCATGCATAACAGCCATTATTAAAAGAGGCTCACTGAGGAATCTGGGGCAGAGGAAAGGCAAACAGAGACATGTTTTAGGCCTCTCCTTGGCATTTCATCATTTGGTTTGGCTTGTTTCTCTATCATCTCTCCTCACTGGCCTCATTTAAAAAAATATCAAAAGTAATTGAGAAAAGGAGCCAGAGAACTGTCCAGCAAAATATGCTTCTATGAAATTATATAATCCTTTTATCGCTTTCTCTACTCATGAGTGATCCAACAAATCACAACCCCTTTTCCAGAAAAGGTGACGCTGCATAAAATGCTTACAAAAACTGAATGATTATGCCAACTCATTGTAGTTGTTGTAATTTCAACATGAAGTACTATCGTCTTTACATAAAGATTGCAGAGGTCGAGGCTGGGCTTCAAACGCAAATGTTAGGCAAGGATTATGTTAGTGTAAAAACAAAAAACATCCCCTGCAGCCGGGGGGGAAGTTTCTCTTGGTCACTGGGATGAAATGCAGAGTGATTGTCTCTGACCCCCTTTCAGCTAGGGGTAGCGAGTCTGTCGATAGCATAGCCAGAGCATAGTTTTGCCTTTTAAGGCTATGACTTGTTCCAGGCTGAGAAAAGTTAAATAAGGCAGTGCTAACAAAAGCAACCTTATTAAGATAAACCCTTCCTCCACATTCGTCATGAGTAACAATGAGTGTATTGCCTCACATCTTAAAATGGGACCCCTTAATGTTAGATCTCTTGTTTCAAAGGCAATTGCCGTAAATTAATTAATTACAGATCATAAACTGGATGTTATTGGCCTGTGTGAAACCTGGCTAAAGCCTGATGAATTTACTGAATTTACTGTCGCTAGTGATCATATCCATCGCACATCCTAAAATGGAGTGGTGTTGCTAATAAACAGCTCCAAAAAATTAAGGGAAAACATGAAGTCAGATTAACTTCAGGGATGTTATTAAGCATAAGCGATTGCGAATCAATGCCACTTGTTTTGGTGCAAATTAAATTGAAAACAGATGCACTGGAGAGGCAACAGCAAGACCAAGCTTGCAACCGTACCTGCAGCCTAGGTATTCCAGCTTCTCCAGGATGGCACATCCGTACAAGCCCTCACAAGAAGATTTGCTGTGTGTTCCAATACAGTCTCAAAAGCATGAAGGAGATGCCAGGGGACAGATCATTACACAATGAGAACTGGATCAATGTCACCTGTTTTGGGGCAAATGAAAGTGCCAAAAGGTGCACTGGAGAACCGCAAGACAACCCCCAAAAAAGGAATGATTTTGCAAGTGGTGGTCACAGACAACTGCTCTCTCGTTATCCTTCCTGACTGATTCTTCTCAAGTTTTGCATTTTGCTACTACTTGTAGCACGAGACGGTACCAGCTCCTCTAGGTTGGCACAATCATTACGTTTGCTGTGTCTCCCAGTACCCCCTTTGCAGCTATTAGAGCTTCCACACTTCTGGGAAGGCTTTCTACAAGATTGTGTCTCTGTTGGAATTTGGGCCCATTCTTCCAGAAGAGCATTGGTGATGTCAGTCACAGATTTTAGTCGAGAAGGGCCTGGCTTGCATTTTCCATTTTAGTTCAACTGAAAATGTTTTCGATAGGGTTGAGGTTAGGGCACTATGAGGTCCAGTCAAGTTCTTCCACAACAAACTCATCCCACCATGCCTTTAATAAACTTGCTTCATGCACTGAGGCACAGTCATACTGGAACAGAAAAGGGCCTTCCTGTCACGGTGTTGTAGTGAGGCGGAACCATACACAGACATATTTCCAAACAAAAGGTGTATTTAATCCCAAAACAAACAAACAAACTCTACAAGGACTGTAAACGTAAAATGAAAGGACTAACTAACATAAAAACGATATACAGAAAACATGTAAAGCATTCGCTTGAAACAGAATTAAACAGAGACAAACCGTGAGCTGTTGAGACAAGCACAAACAATAAACCACCCCGG
>JACXGK010009939.1:0-18923 GCA_016801125.1 Novumbra hubbsi
GGGGGGGGGGGGGGATATCTCGGGGAAGCACTTTGCCTCGCATGTCTCAACAAATGGCCCAGGTCTTAATTAATGAAAGGAAATAAATTGGCACGTTAGGGTTGACCACAGTTTTCGAGAAGTATTCATAGATTAACTAGGCTTCGTGGAATTGTATGATCTGGGCCTTGACGTGAGCAAAGTGCAACATGGCTGCTTTGAGAGTAATAAGCAATATTGATTTACTGCCAAGGTTGCTGTTGTTAAATATATTAGTGTCTTTGAGTACAATATTGATTGTCGTCAATAACTAACACTGGTCAATCAACCGATCTGATTTATAGGTCAGAACTAACCCTTTGCTAGGCGAAACATGCATGATTGTTTATCTAAACTCTTCTCCGGTCTGAGAAGTCCCACCTGGCAAACAAATCATTTGTTTAGGGTGACAACTTATTCTAGTCTATTAAAACAGAGCCGTCCATCTTGCTCTCTGACCTAATGTTCAGAGGACAGTTGTTTAGCAAATTGAACGGGGTGATAATGTCACTGATAACGTCATAAAATGTTTACAGCATGAAATTATCTTTTTTAAATTCAGTAGCTTGAAAATATTTTTCAAATGCCACTGTCCCTTCATTTGAACACAAATGCATTTATATGTATTTATTATGGTTTGACGAAAAGCTCAATGGCTTGCCTAAAGTGGCTAATCCATTTCAGACTGGGCTACAAAAATGTGCCATCTGACTAGTGAAATATCTTTTAAAATATTTCATGGCACAAATTTAAGCTTTCCACCAAAGCTAGTAAAAATGACTGTCCTGTAGCCAACATCCTTATGTCCCTGGACACAGTGCTACCCTTTCTTTCACCTCTCTATGACGTCCTAAATCAGTAGAATGGCGCTAGATAGCGCCCTTGGCAGAAACCATTAATGGAATGCGGTAACTTCTCTAATGAAAACCTGCTTCACTTTAATGGCAAAACTTTTTTGGACAGCTTCCCTTTTCTACTTTGCCTAAGAAGATAGTAATTCCCCCTCAATTTGCTGCCCTGAGATACGTGTTCAGTGGGAAACACCGCGATGAGGTGTGTGTGTGTAGTGCTGTGATGACGTGCCAAACCTACCAGCGTGAAGCACCGCTCGGGAAATGACTGTCACTGTGTTGGGATCAAAGGCTTCTGACTGCAGAACACACACGCACACACTCACACACAACACACACAGACTTGTGAGTGTATGTGCACATCAAACAGTGTGCCACGCAATTTGTTTCCTAGCAACCTCAGACCAGGGCTTGCATCCACAAAATATCTTAGAATTTATCCTAGCCCACGTAGACCAAATACAAAGGTATTCAACCCCCTCGGATGTTTCCATGCTTCATTGTGGTACTGCATGAAATCAAAATGGATTTAATCATGAGTTTTTTTACCAGTGATTAACAAACAAAAGTCTATAATGTCAAAGTGAATAATTAAATCTGCTAATTATTCTAAATGTATTGTGAACATTGAAAAGATTAGTAGAAGTACAGAGAAATGCTATAATAAAACATGTGGAAGTGTATAAGATACTTAGGACTTGACCACGAATGTCAGCCAAAGCCACACTGGAATCACCACCCAAAAAACATTAAAAGTTTAAAGTCCTGGAGTGGCCCAGTCAAAGCCTGGAGTCCAATCCAATAGGGAATATGTGGAAAGATCTGAAAATGGCTGTCCATCAATGGTCCACATCTGACTTCCTGAGTTCAATCTATTTTGCAAAGGAGATTGGACAGAAATGGTTGTGTCCAAATGGCTTTATTGCTGCAATAGGTGCCTCTACAAAACATTGACTGAGCAGGGTGAATACTTGCTATAAACAAATGTTGTACTAATGAAGTTAGAATCGTATGTAGATTTTATTCAACACTGACATTTGAATAGATTAAGATGGAGATTATAATGGAGGTTGTAGAGGGGCATCACTACAAACACCTTTATTATAAAAGTAGCATGGCTGAGGTAAAAATATATTTTTTTAATTATTTGCAGTAAAAAAGTACCTATGAGATGTTTACAATATAAGATCTCCAATGGTGTAACAATATTATGTCTGGGGTGCAGAGCAATGGTGTCATTGGATTTTCTACTGTCTTTTTACAATGCAAAGAAACTCTTTCCTTTAGCACTTTTAATGTTATTGAATTCATAAGATGTCACCCAGCCATTGGGTGGACGTGTCAATTCTGGGGTACTCTGGCGAAAGCCAATGGAGCTGCACGGTGCTGGGTTTTGAGCAAAGGTCCTAGAATATGTCAGGCCCTCATAGAGTCTGTTTTTGACAGCTTGGTCTGAAACATGCACACCTGTGTCCCTCCTGGCATCTTCTCTATACTCTTGAAACTGCACTGGGAAACACAGCACACCTTCTTGCAACGGTACATATGCATGTGCCATCCTGAATGAGTTGGACTACCTGTGCAACCAGAATGGGCTGCAGGTACCCCCTCATGCTACCAGTAAGGACACTAGCTAAATGAAAAACCTGAGAACAATTAGCTAGGAAAGATGAGGAGAGAGCTATTGTCTGTGGCCACCGCCTGCAAAACCATTTCGTTTTTGGGTGTTGTCTTGCTGTTGTTGGGAGTTTTCTTGTTGTTGCCTCTCCTGTGCACCCGTTGTCCCTTCCATTTGAAGCTAAACAGCTGACATTGATTCACAATCACCGATGCTTTTTAACTGGACAGATTGATATCCCTGAAGTTTAACTGACTTGGGGTTATACTGCGATGATTACGTATCCCCTTCATTTTCTTGCATAGTTAAGTTAAGGTTATTGCCTTACTGTTAAACGCTGTCCTCTTATTACTGTCAAACACCCATTAAAACATTTTAATAAGCAGCCCTTCATAAACGACCCGGCATGTGTACAGAATTATGTTGAGGACGCCTGAACCTAAATAAAAAATAATTTCCATACTGCGCTTAATAAGTATGCCCCACTTAAGAAAAACCACACTAAGAACCACCTCATCCCCTGGTTTGATAATTATTTGTCTAAGCTGATCCAAAGCTAACACCTGCTCTGGCAAGCCCCTTATAAATGTGGCCTCCTCAAGCCCACGGATAGAAATCTCTTTACATAGCTCTGGCCTCCTCAAGCCCCTCTGGTAAGACACTCTTTACATAGCTGTGGCCTCTTCAAGCCCTTTTAATAGGAATGTACTGACATAGCTGTAGCATCCACAGGCCCCTCTAATAGCCAACTATTTACCAAGTTATAGGCTCGTCAAGACCCTCTCATAGGACATTTTCAGGGGGAAGAATATATTCAAAGCACAAAAAGTGGGGATGTTGCAAACAACAATTTGTGGGCTATGATTCATTAAGAATGTCATATCAACCAACAGTTAACCAACAATTTGCTACTTTCTACATGCATTCATGCAGCAGAGCTGGTTGTATCTGTACCTCAGCAACAGTTAAGGTTCTATAGGACATCATATCTGCTTTAAACAACAATTAGTATTTTGCTAATGTTTTTAAAGATTTTTGCCAAACCTCTTATTTCTCTGGTTGCAACATAGCAGTTGACTGCCTAAAATAGACTTGCAAGTCGTCGGTTTCAATGGATGTTCCTTATATTTGCAGAAAACAAAGTTTAAACCTGCAACATTCTCCCATAATACAATAAACACATTCAACTTTCAAAAGGTGGCACACAAAAATTATTTCCTGTGAGGATAAGCCCCCCCCCCCCTGCCCCTGCACCCAATCTCACAGCAGCCCAAAAAGGAAATATTGTTATATGAACTGACAACAAAAAAGACAAGAAAACATCCAGCTCAAAGCAGACAGTGCTCTGTCAAAATCTAAGCCAAGAAATAGTGAATAGCCTCTTAAGCGTTAATATCAGCTTGTGATCAGGACAGCTTGAAGTACAGAACAGGAAGATAGATAGTGATTCACATACACGTTGTTGCAGATGATGGGAAACAACCAATCATGGTGAGGCACTGTGTTGAACTCACTAACCCCCTTCAATGATGGTGAATGTGACTGTTGGCCTACATCCAATGTTGCAATGGCAAAACGTTATATTTCATTTTCGCTTGACACAATCACTTTGGCTGCTGTTAGTCCTGATGTGTTGGCATTAATAATACTTTTTAAATAAATTCAAACATTTTGAGAAATATTCTAAGCATAATGCGATAAATCATACAATGTGGTTGTCAGAAGCAGGAATTATATTGTTATTAGATCGACATGCTCAACAGAGGATCTAAATTGTAATTATGTTTTATGACAAAATTGCGTGATACACCTCGCCATTGGGGTAAAATGCAAATGGAATTAATTAAAAATATACATTCTTTTGATTAATTATCCCAGTGGTTGGTAAGTTTTTATCTGCACCAAATGAATTGAGTATACTGTTATCAGAAACATATTGGTGTAGCACTTAGGTGTAGATTAATTATGGTTTGATAAAAGTAATATTAAAACCTTATTTCAGCTCAATTACTGTCTACTGTGCTAAAACACCAGTCTCCGTAATCAAGATCTGCTTGTAACTCTTGACTGGCTAGTCTAGCCCTTAAATGTGTTCACCAGCTGTGAGCTGTGTCACAAGATGTGTCACAAGGAGTAAAATTGTCTCTGATCCAACGTCTTATGACACGTCTTCTAATCTTAGACACTTGGTGAATGTGAGCCCTGATGTTCCACAGTGCTTGAAACCAATGCCGCTCACATCTTTTTTGCTTTCTTTGACACCGAATACAATTTTGAGGGAATCGAATAATAAGTGAGAGCGTGTACCACATACAGAAATATATGCACACATCTCCTATAGTGCTGGTACTAACACCCATTAGGTTCAACACAAAAGACCTCCTAATCAAAGACAGGAGGCAGAAAAAGAAAAACATGATGCTGTTGAAAAAAGCACAAAGCACATCCTCTGATGGAACAAAAACACACACGACACTCGTAGTGTGTCTTGTACCAGAGGGAGTGTGATATCTGTTTCTGAGGAAAGAGCAGCAGCACAGCAAGGGTCTTGTTTCTAGGTCCAATTCCACTGAGTGGCCCTGTTTTGACGGAGTCTAGGGGGGGGGGGGGGGGGGGGGGGGGGGGGGGGGGGGGGGGGGGGGGGGGGGGGGGGGGGGGGGGAGTCACGCAGGGCTCTGAGGTGATGCCAGAGGTCCTTACTCATCATAGCCAGCCCCTTATCATGATTAAAAGACAACTGTCAACTGACAATTATGCAGCACTTACAGGCCTCTCTCTCTCGTACGCCCCTCCCTCGCTTTCTCCCCCCCCACTCTCTCTATATCGCTCTCTTTCCTCTCGACTCTCTGTTACCTCTCTCCCTTTTTCTCTCTATTACTCTCCCCCACTCTCTCTGGCTGTCCTGCGCTGCACTCTCTTTTAACTCTGGACTCTCTCCTCATTCCATCCTCTCCTCCCACTTTCAATAATCTAGAATCTCTCCATCCCGCTCGCGTTTTCTTTCTAACTCTCCTTACTCTTCTCTCTCTTTCTCGCGTGCAGAAAGCCACCAATCCATTGTTACAGAGCAGAGCCCCCTGCACGCTTCTGTGCTCAGATGCCCGTTAGCGAAGGTAACCGTGAGAGATTTCTAATTAGTAATATGATTGCATTGCTTCTTAGCAGCGTAAGCACTGAGCTCCTGTAGGTTTTACACACTATATAGTTACGTTTAGATTAGAAGCATGGACAACTCGCTATTACTCTGAACTTTGTGTGGTGAGCTTTCTGGTGCCCAAAGCTGGTGAAGAATCACCAACAGCGCAGCACATGGAAAGTAACACAAGTTTTGTGTTTTTGAATTTGTACTCCAGCACATTGGATTTGAAATTAAGCCATAACTAAGAGGTTAAAGCCCAAGCCGTCAGATTTAATTTGAGGCTCTTTATATAAAAAAACTATGACACGTGTATGAATTACCCCCATATTTATGCAAAACTGAATGGATATGTCCGGCTCCAAATGCAAATGTAAAACATAGATTCATGACTAGACATTGACAGTCCTTAACACATGCATGAATGACACAAACAAACACATCTGCCTAATAAGAGACAGCTGTGAAGACATTGGGCCCACAGGACAAAATGTGTTGTTATTTATAAATAGTCCATCTGATATGAAAGAAATAACTTTAAATGACATCTGACGGTCTGTCCTTTGAGCCCATCATCATTGTAATCCAAAGTGCCTGTCACAACAATGGAGTGAAGAGGAACCATTTGCTTAAAACAAACAAAAGAACAGGTACTTACTAGAGATCAACGGAAAACACGTGACGTGTGCTAAATGAAATAACAACAAACGGCAGAGGGACGAAACAACGGGACATATTTAAACACACACAAATTACAAAGTGGGTACAGGTGCATGTAGATGTCACGTGAGTCCGGTGTGCGTTCATGAAAAAAGGTGTTCAACATCCAATTTCCAGCACCAGACGGTGCTGAGCTGGGGTGAACGTGACAGTGCCAAAGTACAGAGCCAAGACCAAAGAAATGGTCAAGACTGTGCAGGATCATCAGCAGACTCTCCCCATCATCCACTATCCGCCGGTATTCTATATGGTCAAGCCATGATCCGGCCCTCTAAATTTATTTCATGTTTTCTTTGCTCTTCAAGAAGTTAGACTTATGGAAAAGAGACACACACGAATCACTTTGTACAATATGTGTCTATTCCTGCACCATGTTATAATCAAAGTCAAAGTGAAAGGCAAAAACATTTTATCTTGAAGGACAAACATGTGACATGATTCGTGAGTAGAGGAGTGGAACTATGGTTTCTGTCTGATAATTATCATTCTGGATCCATGTGAGCAGAACAAAACGATTTAATCACACTAGGAAGACAAAGACATGATTAAAGCTACACAGACAAGAAAAAAGGAGAGAGAAAGGGAGAAATGGAAGATGAAAGACACCAATCATCTGCCTGTCCATGAATAAGACACAAACAAAAGGGCAGTCCAGGGTGCAGGGATGAAGAGGGATGAGAGAGACGTATAGAGAGGTTAGGGAGGAAGGGATGAAGATAAAGGGATGAGAGGGACATATAGAGAGGTTAGGGAGGAAGGAATGAAGATAAAGGGATGAGAGAGACGTATAGAGAGGTTAGGGAGGAAGGGATGAAGATAAAGGGATGAGAGAGACGTATAGAGAGGTTAGGGAGGAAGGGATGAAGATAAAGGGATGAGAGAGACGTATAGAGAGGTTAGGGAGGAAGGGATGAAGATAAAGGGATGAGAGGGACATATAGAGAGGTTAGGGAGGAAGGAATGAAGATAAAGGGATGAGAGAGACGTATAGAGAGGTTAGGGAGGAAGAGATGAAGATAAAGGGATGAGAGGGAAGTACAGAGAGGTTAGGGAGGAAGGGATGAAGATAAAGGGATGAGAGGGAAGTACAGAGAGGTTAGGGAGGAAGGGATGAAGATAAAGGGATGAGTGAGATGTATTGAGAGGTTAGGGAGGAAGGGATGAAGATAAAGGGATGAGGAGGGATTAGAGAGAAGTATAGAGAGGTTAGAGAGAAAGGGAAGAGGATAAAGAATAAGAGAGACATGTAGTGAGGTTAGACAAGAAAGGAGGAAGATAAAGGGATAACAGAGACCTATAGAAACGTTAGATAGAAAGGGATAAAGACAGAGGGATGAGAGTGATATAGAGAAGTAGACTGAGGACTGGGGAATAGAGAGAGAGATATAGGACTGGGGGGCTAGAGAGGAATAGAAGAAGGGGGATGGAGAGAGGGATAGATGATTGGGGGATAGAGAGAGGGATAGAGGTCTGGGGGAATAGAGAGAGGGATATAGGACTGGGGGGATAGAGAGGAAGGGGGGATGGAGAGAGGGATAGAGGACTGAGGGGATAGAGAGAGGGATATAGGGTTAGGGAGATAAAGAAAGGGATAGAGTACTGGGGAGATAGAGAGAGGGATAGAGGACTGGGGATAGAGAGAGATAGTGGAAGGGGGGATAGAGAGAGGGATAGATGATTGGGGGATAGAGAGAGGGATAAATGATTAGGGGATAGAGAGAGGGATATTGTACTGGGGGGAAAGAGAGAGGGATATAGGACTGGGGGGATAGAGCGGAATGGAGGAATGAGTGGATAAAGGGATGGAGAGACTCAATCACGTTCCCTCAGGCCTCCACAGGGTGGGAGGGAGAGACACACAGTGTCTTGGTCCAACTCGCTTACTCAAAGAGAATAAAAAAATGAAACATCTGAAGAATGAATTCAACATCCAAACATGGGTTACGTATATCATCATATTTTTCCATGGTATTTTCCATGGGTAGTATTATCAAGCAGCTGGGGAAGCTGAGTGAATTCCCAATAGCCTTGTAAATGTATAGTGATTCGTGCCTGTAGCCATTCCAACAACCCAGTCGGAAGAAAGATCATAATGGCAGCATGATGATTTGAATATCTACGCACAACCAGGAAGCTTCAAACGGTCAATCATTGGTGTCGCGCCCTCTGCGCCCCCCTGACAAACGGAAGGTCCAGCTGTCAGTTGGAGTTTAAAGACCGAGCCTATCCTCGTGTGGGTATTAACAAGGCGACATTCCATCCAACCCCTCCTCTGCTATACTGAATTGATGGAACAGTAGAGAAGGGAACCAGTCCTATCAACGTCATTATCTGGGAGCTGTAGTTTCAGGTTTCATTTGAATCACACTGCATAAGGTTATTGGTGTTGTGAGAAGGGCAATGATTCAGTGGACCCCAGTGTGACCCCAAAGTCTGAACCTGCCAGATCATTTCCTTGAGGGACCAATTACAGTCTTTAGATAGAGAGCGTCGAAGTGGAAGGCTACCAAGGAAACCTTAGCATGGCCTGACAGTTGAACTGAAGCAGCTTCTCTACGGACAGAGTGCTAATGTTGGTTGGTTTAATTGGTCATTGTTTGTTCAACTGATCATTTACTCTTTCCCTAATTTGCAGTTGTTACATGCTTCATTAATTCATTCATTATTTCATTTAATTTGAACACAGGCAGTCATCTCCAAGAATAAATCACTAAGGACAAAACAGACCTTTCTGATTAATGTTGAAAGCAGTTGACGGCTGTCCTATAGCCTGTTGACGCAACTGAAATAATCAACAGATGGTGCTTCTGAGCTAATTGTTTCTAATTACCAACCGAGAAGCCAGAAACCAGGGATACAATAAACACTGCTGCCCTCCAGGACCTCACACACACATCTCAAAGCTCTGTAGAGTCTGGTGAACATAAGTTGAACCACTCAGGCCCCCATATGGGGAAACAAGTCTGCATACTCAACTTAAAAGGGAGGGTTACAAGAGTTCCCGGGTCATCAATCAATACATCAAATGTCTTTTTAAAGCATTATATACATCAGCAGTTGATCACAAAGTGCTTTTACAAGACACTTTGCCTGAAACTCCAAAGAGCAAGCAACAATGTCGTTAAGGTGCCATAGCTAGGAAAACTTCCTAAAACGCGCCAAATCTTATGAAGAAACCTACAGTGGAACAAGGCTCTGAGGAGTGGCCAGCCCTTGCAGTAGTAAATAAATACATGTAGGCTAGTGTCTATAAAACATAAGCCAAGTCTGAAGCATGACCAGATGGAGAAGGACCAGGAGAATCAGGGGGGAGGAATGGTCAGCAGAGTGGCAGCTGGAATTATCAGGTATCGTCTTGATATGCAACTCAACCAGGAGGACTATGGACAGTGACAACTATGAGTCTTTTGAGCCTGATTTTCCTGAAACGTGGTCCAGGACCTCATGTCCTACTGTATAAACGGAGCAGGAGACAAGGAAAATGGAGAGAGCGCATTCCTTAGATATACAAGGGATTTACAATGGATAAGAAGAACTGATTCTACTCCCCTAGCCCATTACTATAACAGAAAACCTTGGAGTTGAGACAGGGGGGTCCAGTGACACTTTACTTGGAAGGTCACCGGGTCATCCAGCATACTTGGAAAGTCACCGGGTCATCCACCATACTGGGAGGGTTACGGGGTCATCCAGCATACTTGGAAGGTCACCGGGTCATCCACCATACTGGGAAGGTTACGGGGTCATCCAGCATACTTGGAAGGTCACCGGGTCATCCGCCATACTGGGAAGGTCACCGGGTCATCCACCATACTGGGAAGGTTACGGGGTCATCCAGCATACTTGGAAGGTCACCGGCTCATCCACCATACTGGGAAGGTTACGGGGTCATCCAGCATACTTGGAAGGTCACCAGGTCATCCACCAAACTGGGAAGGTTACTGGATCATCCAGCATACTTGGAAGGTCATCGGGTCATCCACCATACTTGGAAGGTCATCGGGTCATCCGCCATAATGGGATGGTTACCGGGTCATCCACCATACTGGGAAGGTTACGGGGTCATCCAGGGATACTGGGGTTATGTGCTCAACACCAGCTCCCTAATGAGGTTTGTTGTGGCAGCAACATATTAAGGGCTGGCCACGTGCCGTCTATTACAAAAATACAATTCAAAATGTTATCTTCCTATTATATCTGATTTCTTAGAGTACATAAATGAGCAGTTTAAATGGCAACCTACTACTTTTGTAGTGCACTCATTTTGATCAAGGCCCTCAGTGGTCATTTCAGACCTTGTGTTTCTCTATTAGGGTTGAGGCCTGTGTGAGAAATTTGCATTTTGATGAAGTCCTTGCTAATTGTTATTATCTGGAGCTATTTCCCAGCTGCTTCACGTTAGACCGCCCCCACACACACAAACACACAAGCCCGCAAACGCACACACACACACACAGACAATAGCCATGTGAATTGTTTTATTATCTTTGCTGCTTTGAATTACATATAGCCTCAGTGCTTCAACCTAGTAAATGTTAAATGAATCGTGTTGAAATAACAAGATTAATGGCTGACCACGAAACCCTAGCACCTGCTCTGAGTTCAGGAGTCAGTAATTGTTCATGTAATTGGAAACTGAGTCCTAAATGCCACCATTTTCTTCATGGGTCCTGGTGAACAATTGTGCCCTATGTGAAAAGAGGCTAGGGTTCAATTTGGGCTACAGATTAAATGGTTTCACACCTACTCAGACCACTTTAATGACTGGACAGAATGTTTTATTTTCGCCTACAAATGTCCTGTATCCACTTGCCCTGGCAATCATGTATTGCCTTACACTAAAATGTGTGATATTATCATAATACTTTTTTCAGGACAAGCAAAGCAACAAAAGGAAAAAAATTACGTAAACAGCTGCATTTTTTCTTGTCAAATTTAAAAAGAAATAATTGTATAATATTTATAACTTGATGCAACCTTGTGGAAAAAGGTCAGCCAGCTTGCAAAGGCTGTAGTGATTCTTTATCATTTTGATTGCTTGGTTTAGTGAACTAAAAGAGAATTAGAAATTGAATGAACTGGATCGAATTTTTGCAACCAGTAAATTGCTGAGAGATTTCATTTGTTTCTGTTTGCAATTGCTTACTTGAGGGAGGGGACCACCCTGTTGACCAATAGAAATACAGCATACAGTTGTGGTCGAAAGTTGGCTTAGATGTATGTCTTGGCAGTATGAGTTTTCAATAATTACTACTATTTTTCGGTAATGGTTCTTTTATGACTTTATTAGGGGTCTTCTGAAAATAAGACCAAATCCACTGGGTCAAAAATATACATACAGTAATGTTAATATTTGGTTAAATGTCCCTTGGCCATTTTCACCTTGATAAGGCGCTTCTGGTAACAATCCACAAGCTTCTGACAAGCTTCTGGGGGAATCTTTGACCACTCCTTTTGACAAATTTAGTGCAGTTCAGCTAAAATTGTTGGCTTTCTGACACAGACTTGTTTCTTCAGCAAAGTCCACATGTTTGGGAAGGCAATTCTAAAACCATAATTTTAGCCATTCATTTACCAACTTTAATGTGTGTTTGTGGTTATTGTCCTGTTGAAACATCCAACTGCTTCCAAGGCCCAACCTTCGAGCTGATTATTTTTGAAGGTAATCCTCCTTCCTCATTATTCCATTACATTTCTGTAAAGCACGAGTTCCACTGGCAGCAAAACTGCCCCAGCATATTACTAACAGCACCATGCTTGACGGTAGGTATGGTGTTTTTGGGGTTAAAGGTCTCACCTTCTCTCCTCCAAACATCTTTCTGGTCATTGAGGTCAAATAACTTGATTTCTGTTTCGTCTGACAATTGCACTTTCCCCCAAAAGGCCTTTTCTTGGTCCATGTGATCAGCAGCAGGCTTTAGTCACGCCTTAAGGTGCTGCTTCTGGAGCAAGGGCTTCCTTCTTGCACGGCAGCCTCTCAGCCCATGGCTTAACCGTGGACACTGACACCTGTGTTCCAGCAGCTTCTAATTCACCGCAGTCCTGCTTTTTGGTGGTTCTTGGTCGACTCCTGACCTTCCTGACCAATGTTCCTCTCAGCAGCATTTGATTGCTTATGTGGTCTTGCTGATCGTGGCAGTGACTCAACTGTGCCATGCACTTCATAATTGCATGCACTTATTTGCACTGTGGATCTTGGGACCTGCAGCTGCTTTGAAATGGCTCCAAGTGACTTTCCTGACTGGTTCCAGTCAATGATCCGCTTCTTCAGATCCAAGCTGAGCTCCTTAGTCTTGCCCATTACCCCGTTTGTGGTCAAACAAGCTCTATTTAAATGGGCTCAAAGAAGTCACCAGATGTAGTTCGTCATAGTCACTTATGAGAAGTTAAAGAGGTCATCTTACAAAGAAAATGTTATTGATACAACTTTCTTTATCCCTACAATTGATCGTTGAAGTTGCTGTATGTATATTTTTGACCCAGTTGATTTTGGTCACATTTTCAAAAGACCCATAATAAAGACATAAGACATAAGTTTAACCAATTATAATAAAGGATTTTTCTTCTTTTCTTGGCGGTGCCATATTAACCTGTAATGTTGATGGGGTCATGACCCTCCCTGTTAGCTCCTCCCAAATCGACACTCCTGCGCCAGTGATAATTAAACATGTCATTAGGAAGATATTCAACGTGTCTCAGTATCTGAGATAGTCCAATGCACTAGTCACATCATTAGGCACATGTACATCAATAAATATAACATTGTACCTTATGGGGTCCCACTTCTCTGATGGATTTTTTAAGATATCTGATAGTATTGAATGAATCACTATAGAATAAATAGAAAGAACAAACCATTGACTTCAATTGACTCATTTTCAATTAATTTCATTTCTATAAATGTTTGTCTAGGTGGACAACCTTTGAAAGTGACAGCAACTATACTTCAAAAATATTCCTTACTTAATAATGGATGCCAGACAGACAGTCTTGTGGTGAATGTTATTTTCCTGTGTGTGTGTGTGTGCTGGTCGCACGTCCCCGGGCTGCTGTTTGTACGTGCACACGTCACTGCGCACCCCACAACACAATTCCCGCCAGCCTTTCAGCCTCAGCCTGCTGCTACAGACAGGGAGCAGAACATGCCAGTGGCGTTTAATGTTTGAATGACAGGGAGAGGCGTTCTGGCGGCTGAAATTAGCTTAATTCTTTCCAAAGACAGATCGTTTTAAAAAAGTGGCTACTCCTACTCATGTCATTCCACCCATCCTACATCCAAACAAAACATGGTTACCCTCCATTCTATCTAGACTCCTCTCTAACCACCCTCCTCACTTTTTACCCTACCTCATCTACCTTACTTTCTATCTGCAATCCTCTCAGTCTACACTCATCTCTATCTACCCTCCTCGCTATCTAGACTCCTCTCTAACTACCCTCCTCACTTTTTACCCTGCTTTCTATCTACCCTACTGTCTATCTACAATCCTCTCTGTCTATGCTCCTCTCTATCTACCCTCCTCACTATATTCCCTACTCTCTATCTAAACTCTTCACTATCTAGACTTCTCTCTCTCTACCCATAATCTCTATCTACATTCCTCACTCTCTATACCCCTCTCTTTATATACCACCCTCATTATCTACCCTGCTCTCTATCTACCCTACTTTCTATCTACTCTCTGCTCTATCTACCCTCTTCACTATCTACCCTCCTCGCTATCTTCCCTACTCCTTAAATACACTCTTCATTATCTACACCCCTCTCCATCTTCCCTCTTCTCTAACTTAATTCCTCTCTATCTACACTCCTCACTATATACCCTACTCTCTATCTACCCAACTCCCTATCTACACTGTTCTCTTTTTTCCCAACTCTCTACCTACCCTAATCTCTATCTACTCTCCTCTCTATCTGACCTCCTCTCTATCTACCCTACTCTGGTGTAGGTATGGGCAAGCAATGGCGGGATCTTTGAGGAACACATGCACTGTGGAAAACAGATTGGAAATATGAAATTAAATTGTAACAATACATTTAGACCAAGCCTTGCTTCCGTGACCCAAATCCAATTGTTCATGTTATTATCTATTTTAAAAGCTATTGCATCTACATTAGAAATTAAATGTCAATAGCCAAAACATTTTACATTTACGGTTAAAAGATTTTAATATACCACTTTTGCATTCATTTGTCAAAATGAAGACCAGACTTATGCTTCTCTATAACTTAACATAATTTCTGGCCCTTTAACCTAAAACATCTCAATGGCCTTTTGTCCTTTGAAAGCACTTCATGGATTACTCAATCAATTTTATTTTTGTCTGAATTCTACATTTTTGGGGTTAATAAAAAAAGCAAGAAGTCCCTAACGCTTTTTACATTTAGTTGTAAGTAACAGAATTGCAATGACATTACAACTACATTGAAGACAAACGTTAAAATCATGCAACAAATCGAAAGTGCCACGAATGTGTAAACTAGACCAAACGATGTTTCATAATAAGAGCCTGTTTAGATATGGAATGGTTGTTGTGTCTGGAGGCTGGTCTCTCATCTCCAGTGGGTCTTAATCATTACGGTCTAGTGACCTGCATCAGTCTTCTGTCTTCTTCTACACCTGGGGATTCGTTACGCCCCCCAGACACAGTCACGCATGCACACGCAAACACACACAAAAGTATTTACTGAAAAACACACTTGCGTTTGCCCGAGTCACACACGCTCTCTCATACACAAACACGCAGGCGTGCACTCGAGCACACACACACAAGCGAACGGCATCTTGACATTTACTAAGTGGCAGGGATGTATATGTATCCTGTTAGTATCCGGGGACCATGTGAGACATTTAACAGTCATTACCAGTAAGAACACTCCTTCAACACTGTCTTCACAGCTTCCTATTGCCGCCGTCAGCCCCACTGGAGCCCTAAGTCCCAAACGCTGTGTCGTACCTTGTCGTTTATCCTCTGCCACTAGGTACCGTATTTCCAGAAACCTCAAGAGAGTTATTTTTGCCTCCCTGTGCGCTGTTGTGACTCTTGATTATTTATCTGCTCTGGAATGAGATTCTCTCCCTTTTCTAGCCATTCTCTTCATCGTATCTATCATTCCCCTCTACAGCTGGCTCTCTTTCTCTCCACTCCCTCCCATAGCCCATCTCTCCCCCTTATCTCCCTCTTTTGGTTCCCCTTTGCCTGCCTTTCTCTCCCCCTATCTTCCCTGCTCTCTCCTTCTCCCCTGTAGGAGTGTCACACTATAAGTCACAGGGCCAGTCATGCTTTCAGCCAAGCCCAGGAGCAGGGCCTATGTCCTAAAATGCACCTCATTTCGCATTTAGTGCACTAAGCCTGACTGGCGACTATGAGGATCTGGTGAAAAATAATTCACTATTTAGGAGCTATGGTGCCATTTGGGCTGCAAAGCTTTTTCCCAGCAGGAGATTAAACACTCAGATCAGGGACACATTCACTATTCTGAAGACTAGGCTACAGACACACACATACGCACATGCACCCAGGAGACAAGCTACTAACATGTTACTAACTAGCTACTAACATGTTTAAACTAGGTACTAGAACAGTGGAACTAACTAAACAATGCAAAAAAAAATTGCCATATTACAAAAGCTAATAACTTTGTACTAAAGGGTATTATGGCCTTCATTTCAGTTAGTAAAAGTTTGAGGACTACGTCTAATTGTATATGACATTAAAAATAAAGGCAAACCTCCAGTAAATCAATCCTTACCATGCAGTGTTAGCATGTTTGTTAATGTGCAGTGAATGAAAATGATCAAGGCGCAGGGGTGAATGAAGTGTTCGAAGTATTTTCTTCCACAACACTGAAAGCCGGAAAAGGCTAAAACAAAGAGCTAACGTGCTCGCAGGCACGGAATTGTACGTATATTATGAAACAGGTGTGCAGAGACACGGCTGATAGATATACGGACATCCAACACGCAACAACGACAATAACGCACAAAGAGACGAGACACACAGGGGTTTAAGTACCCAGCTGATTGGGGACAGCTTGTGGGGAATCAGGGAAGGGTGCCTTCACAGGACATGGGAAACAGGACAAACATACACGACGGCGCTAGAAGGCCGGCGACGTCGGACGCCGGGGAGGCACGCGCCCGGAGGACGATCCGCCACCAGGAGGCGACGTGACAGAATCCCCCACCTGACGCGCAGCTCCAGCTGCCCGAGGCCGCCGGCCCCGGGGACGACCCGGAGGACGCGGGGCGGGGCGATCCGGACGGCGAAGGTGGAAATCCCGCAGCAGCGTGCGGTCGAGGACGTCCGACCGGGGCACCCAGCTCCACTCCTCCGGGCCGTAACCCTCCCACTCCATGAGGTATTGAAGGACCCCCCTCCTCTGGCGGGAATCCAACACCGTCCGGACGGTGTACGCAGGAGCCCCGTCGATGTCCAAAGGAGGAGGAGGAGTCCTCCGAACCCCGTGGTCCAGAAGGGGACCAGTCACCATCGGCCTGAGGAGAGACACATGAAATGTCGGATGGATGCGATACGTAGAAGGTAACAGCAATCGATACAATACCTCATTGACCCTCCGCAGGACTTTAAACGGCCCCACATACCGCGGGCTCAGCTTCCGGCAGGGTAACCGGAGGGGCAGGTTCCGCGTGGACAACCAGACGCGGTCGCCCGGGGCGTATACAGGGGCCTCAGAGCGGCGGCGGTCCGCGGCGGCTTTGTGCCGCCAAGCCGCTCTGCCCAAATGCACGTGGGCCGAACGCCAAGTGTCAGCCGCCCTCCGGAACCAGTCCTCCATAGCCGGGACGTCAGACGGCTGCGCGTCCCAGGGGCCCATGGGGGGTTGATAACCTAGCACGCACTGGAATGGGGTCATATGCGTGGAGGCATTCCAGAGGGAGTTCTGTGCATATTCGGCCCACGGCAAGAACTCAGCCCATCGCGCTGGTTGATCCATGCAATATGCACGCAGGAACCCACCAACCTCCTGGTTAACCCTTTCAGCCTGGCCATTGGACTCAGGATGGAACCCGGAGGTGAGGCTGACCGCGACCCCCAGCCTCCCCATAAACTCCTTCAACACCCGGGAGGTGAACTGGTGACCCCGGTCAGATGTCCTCCGGGACTCCATAGTGCCGGAAGACATGAGTAAAAAGGGCTTCCGCAACCTGCAGGGCCGTAGGGATGCCGGGCAAAGGGATGAAACGACAGGCCTTCGAAAACCTATCCACAACGACCAGGATGGTGGTGGAACCCTGGGAAACAGGCAAATCAGTCCAAAAATCGATACTCAAATGAGACCATGGCCGCTGTGGGATAGGCAGAGGAAGAAGTTTACCTGAGGGCAGATGTCTGGGAGTCTTACTCTGGGCACAGACCGAACAGGAGGAGACGTAAACCCTGACATCCCTAGCCAAGGAAGGCCACCAGTATTTACCCTTCACCGCCGTTATGGTCCGCCCCACACCCGGATGACCAGAGGAGGGGGACGTGTGGGCAAAAAACAGGAGCCGGTCCCTCACCTCCTCCGGGACGTACATACAACCCTCCGGACAGTGAGGAGGGGCCGGCTCCGCCCGAAGAGCGTCACTAATTTCCGTGTCCACCTCCCACACCACCGGAGCCATGATGTGAGTACTAGGTAGGATGGGGGAGGGGTCCACGGACCGCTCCTCCGGATCCGCGATGCGCGACAGAGCCTGGAACGTAAGACAAGGTGAAGTTAAACCTGGTAAAAAACAAGGCCCACCTGGCCTGACGAGAATTCAGCCTCCTCGCCGAGCGGATGTATTCCAGGTTACGGTGGTCAGTCAAAACGAGAAAAGGGAATTTGGCCCCCTCGAGCCAATGTCTCCAAGCTGACAGGGCCTTAACCACAGCCAGCAGTTCACGATTCCCCACATCGTAGTTTTGTTCCGCCGCACTGAGCTTCTGTGAGAGGAAGGCACAGGGGCGGAGCTTAGGCGGTACTCCCGAGCGTTGCGAGAGCACGGCTCCCACAACGACCTCGGAAGCATCCACCTCCACGATGAACGGCAGTTCTGGGTCGGGGTGCGCCAAGACCGGGGCAGAGGAGAACAAGGCCTTCAGGGAGCTGAAAGCACGGTCTGCCTCGGCTGTCCATCGCAACCGGGTAGGAGCGCCCCTCAACAGTGAAGTAATCGGAGCTGCCACTTTACCAAAACCCCGGATAAATCTGCGATAATAGTTGGAGAAACCCAAAAATCTCTGAACCTCTTTAACCGAGGTGGGGGTAGGCCAATTACGCACGTCCTCAGCGCGCAAAGTATCCATCTCCACTCCCCCAGAGGAAATACGGTATCCTATAAACGAGATGGATGACTGGAAGAACGAGCACTTTTCAAGTTTAACAAACAGATCATGCTCAATCAGACGTGTCAAGACACTCCGAACGGTGGCCACATGTCGGGACCGAGTAGTGGAATATATCAATATATCATCGATATAAACCACCACCCCCTCACTGCGCATGCTCCGGAATAAATCGTCTACGAAGGACTGGAAAACCGACGGAGCATTCATCAAACCGTAAGGCATCACGAGATACTCGTAATGA
>JACXGK010009940.1:0-18924 GCA_016801125.1 Novumbra hubbsi
ACACAAACAATAAACCACACCGGGTGTGGTGAAAACCTAACCTAAGTAGGCTCCCCAATCAGAGTCAACTGAATGCAGCTGCTCTGACTGGGGAGCCCACAATGGCATGGAGATGGCTAGAGGCCTCTCCATGTGCCATGCCCTGAATGGGAGCCCCAAAGCATAGAGATGGCTAGGGGCCCGCATCCAGGACATGACATGCCCTCTGTCCATACATCACTCAAATAGTCTGTCTCACTCTCTTCCACATCGCTGTCCCCTCAAACTACAAAACTGCTGCTTTCACACCCATCCCAAAGAAACCTGGTCTGGACCTAACCAATTTGTATAAGTTCCACCCCTTCAACCTCCGCTTCCTCGCAAAAACCCTCGAAAGGACTATTGCCTTCCAACTGCAATGTCACCTACTCAACAACAGTCTATTTGAATCTTTTCAGTCAGGCTTCCAATCACTTCACAGTAACGAAACTGCCCTCCTGAAGGTTGTCAACGACCTCCTCATCTCTGCTGCTGCTGGTGCCCTCAACATCCTTATCGTCCTCCAGTGCTGCGTTTGACACTGTTAACCATCAGATCTTTCTCACAAGGCTCGAGGCTCTGGGTGTTGAGGGAACCTGTACCCACTACATCTCCCTCAATGGCCACAATCCAGCTGCTGTCACACAGGGAGTCCCCCAGGGGTCTGTTTTTGGCCCCATGCTTATCATCATCTACATCCTCCCCCTTGGTCAGATCCTCTGTCACTTCAGACATAACTTCCAGTCCGACGCTGACAACACTCAAATTTACCTCATTACCAGATCTCTCACCAAACCACATTTGGTCCACATTAAATCCTATTTATCAACAATAAACACATGGATGCAACCCAACTTCCTCAAGCTCAACAGTGTTAAAACAAAACTACTACTCATAGGCACTAAATCCACCCTCACCAAAACTAGCACCTTCCCTCTCACCATTGATGTCTCTCCATCTCCACACGCACGCAATCTAGGCATCATTATAGATTCCTCCCTCAGTTTTGAACATCACATTTTTGAACAACAGCGTTGTTTTGCTGCTCAACTATAAACCCCATCCATCAGCCTGCTCCACCAGACCTTTCAGATCTTATTCCCCAATACCAACCAACTCGGTCACTGCGCTCTGCGACAGCTGGCCACCTCATCATCCATCGGTCCAAGCTACGGAGCTTTGGGGACAGGGCTTTCTCTAGGGCTGCTCCGAGGCTGTGGAACTCCCTTCCGCAATTAATCTGTGACTCTGAATCTGTTACCGTCTTCATCCACCGCCTCAAGCCTCATCTGTTCAAACAAGCCGACACCTAGCCCCTCCCCATTCCCTCATTCCAGTATAATGTACTTTTTGTTTGTATTGTCTAATCATTAACCTAGGATGTTGTTTGTTCTGTATCAAATGTAAAGCGTCTTTGGGTCCCAGAAAAGCGCGATATAGGTTTTAAATTATTATTATTATTTCAGATTATTTTTTCCTTCAGTCTTCAGCAAGTATAATGCATGCTCAGTTAAATTTAAGTCAGGTGACTGACTTGGCCAGTCTAACACACATTCTTTATTTGGCACCAAATAAGGTCTTTGTTAGTCTAGAAGGTATTTTGCCATTGCTGAGCTAACCATCAATCAATCAATCAAATTTATTTATACAGCCCTTTTTACAACAGCAGTTGTCACAAAGTGCTTTTACAAAAACACCCAGCCTAACCACTGCTTTCTTACTTCTTAATCTGTAAACCTTAATAAACAGTTTTTATTGACATGCCTAAGGATTTGGTTAGCTTGACTTGCATTGACTAAACTGGGGTGCTGGAATACAGAGCAATACAGGCTGCTTTGTAAGCATAATCATTTAGGGTAATCTGTTCCCTCAGATGCTCTACTTAATATTAATATGAAAATTAATAAAACCATTTTGCTATGGTGTCTCAAGCAACCTCTATGTTTACAATGTTTTTAAATCTCTGCTCTAAAACTTCTTATTTTAAGGTAGTTGTCACTCTGTGTTTTTACAGTAGAATGGAATTTATTGAGCTCTTATCAAGCTCAGGATGTGGAGGCGACTGTCAACAATTCCTGCCCTCTTGGGGAAATTCACAGCTAATTCATCTTATCCTTTATTCCTAAAAACAGAGGAAGAGGAAGTGATCAAGGCGTGTTTCTTCTGTTTGAATTATCGATAGCCTAGTTCTGCATCTCCTCCTTCAATTGTTAATGAAAATTGAGCGCCATATGTAACTCTTTCGGACTGCTCAATCTGTCAAGAGCCTTAAAATAGCACTACAAATGGCTATGTCGGTTAGTTATTTGTGTCCACCCTTTAGACTAGATTTGCTGTGTGTCTGGATTTTCCTGGGATACTGGGAAAATGTAAATTTATGACATTATCGTCCTCAAGCATTCCTATTTTAGAGAAATGCTATTGATATTCAGAATTTAAATTTCTTTAAACTAGATGGGTTTTGTTTTTTCATACGTACTTTCATAGCACTGCTTATTACAATTGTTAGTAGACAAGTGATTTGGTCAACAATTTATTATAAGTGACTATACCTGGTACTCCTTGTTGTTGTTGTTTTTTTACCAAAGAATGTTGAAAGATGCAACCAGTGTTTGAAGGCTAGTAGAAACATTACACAATCTATTCCTTCGAAATAGGCTGCAATATTCCATCTGCAACCACTACAGAAAATAATTTGTGGTAATTTTTGCTAGACTAGCTATTAGAAATAAATGTCATATTGCTTGTTATATTAGCATTAAAAAAGTTAATATTATGCATCTCTTCTGACATTTTATCCATTGGTATTGAACAGCTATCTAATGCAAGTAATAACAAAATCTATTATGTTGGCTAGCAAACGCCATCATATTGAAAGCAGTATGAGCAGAGCAGTGTTCCAGACCATCTAAAGCAAGACTACCTATAGCAAGACCACCTGAAGCGAGACCACCTAAAGCAAGACCATGTCAAGACCAAGACTGCAGCAAATGAAGTCCGAGTCAAGAACCAGGCCAGAGGGAGGTGAGACCAAGACGAGACCGGAACAGCAGGGAAAGGGTTGAGTCCAAGTCAAGACCGAGACCACAACCACACAAGTCTAATTTAAGACTGTGATTATAGATATATCGGATCACCACCATAACATCACCTCAAATTGTACTGTTATGTTTACATTTTCTAATGATTGTTTCAACGCCGATGCGTAGTCCCCCCCCCAAAAAAAATATATTGTAATTATGGACTTGGTCTGATCCGATCTCCCACTTAAAATTCACTCTTAGGGCTCCAGCACAAATGTAATGGGTAAAGCATGACATAGATTTCTATAGAGATCAGAGCATGATTCATAAACGCGAAGCTGGGCTTTGTTGACATAATCACAAGAATCAATTATTGTGGGAGGCAAATTGGCCTTCTATGTTGAGGGGGACGTATTTGGATAATTTTGGGTTGATTATTACTTGACGGGCCCGGGAAGAATATATGAGTACAGTCTGAGACTAAGTCAAGACAGAGTACAAATGTAACCAAGACCGAGACACTCAGAATGTGTCTCAAGTACTACAGCTCTGATGGAAAGTGTAGGAAACTGTTCATTTGCAGATGTTATTGTCTTGGTTAAAATGCCAGTCTAATAAGGTCCTACGGAAAAGTAATTCTAAACTGGTGGCAATGAAAAGCAATAGAGCGAGACAGCTAGTTGTCTTACACCAGGAAAAGGATGAGTGACTAATTTGCTTGTCATAAAGATCAGCGGTTTGATGTTGGTTGGCAAGGCTCGGTTAAGGTGTAGTATGCTTTCAGTATTCAGTGCTGAAAGATGCTCAGCTGTGTTTTCTGGGGTTTTCTTTATTGCAGTCAACACTCTTGCGATAGCCACTTTTAAAGTGAGCGGTGCTGTCACTTCCCATCAGGAGTAAACTGCCACTTCTGTCACATAAACAAACATACAAACAAACCTTAGTATTTCATATTGAATTGTTTGTTTAGCACAATCATATTAAGGAAACTCCAGACAAAGGTAGTTGTCCATACAATTATTTTTCCTTTTTACTAAACAAAACACATTAACACTCTTCTTAAATTATTTATTGGTTTGTTACACAGTTTAATGAGCCTTGAAATTGTCTAGATACATTTTTGAAGATTTCTTTCATTAGTGAAAGTTACTCATTCTCAGTGGGATGTTTTTTGTCCTGGACAATGCATTCTCTATATTTATTTCTCTACAATATCTCTACAGTTAATAACCACTGGTATTACATGTACAGACAACCGTCACTATCTGGACAGTGATACCAGTTTCTGGCCCTGTACATTTTGGATATGAAATTATAAACTGGCTTTGGGGTTGAAATGCCCACTGTCAGCTTTATTAAAGGGTAATTTCACCCTGTGGGACCCTTCGGTGGTTTTTATCATGTTTGAGAGATTTCTAGGTCAGTGAGATTTATTTCACAAACAGTTGGCCAGAAGGAATTTGTGTGCAAAAAGAAACACTTTTGTGCATCCTAATGTGTGTTAAAAAGCAACAGAGATCTGAAAGTAACATGTAGTAATGTTTGATTTTATCGATTTCACTTCAAGTCATAGTAGAGTTTGTTATTGTTTTATAAAGTCCCTGGTTTTCTTTTAGTGATGTCCCTATCAGCAGATATATTTGTTTATGTTGGTATCAAAATATTTCCTTAAAAGACTACAACTCCGGCACTGGGGTGCTTACTGCTCTGGCCAAGTCCCGAATGCTAAATCAGCTTTTTTTAAATGTCCTATGTTTTGATAGTTTGTAATTATCCTTGGCAGATTCCATTTTTATCAACACTGTGGCCTCTCATGATTAATATTTTTAAGGTATCTTGCATAGCTATATTTAATCTTTTTATTTTAAACAGACCAGGCTAATGAAAATGTCTTGAGAGAAAATCGGAGCTGGATATTCTAATTACATCAGCTCCTACCTAAAAAAAACAGCTCAGGTACATCTAGTTTCCATTGGGCATTCTTGAGATGTTTTTACCACTTTTGGTGAAACATGACATCATTGCAGTAGAAGCCAGATGTGGAGGTCCTGGGCTGGCATGGTTACATGTGGTCTGCAGTTGTGAGGCCTGTTAAACATACTGCCAAATTATACTAAATGATATAGAAGTGTAGCCAGGAATGTGTTGGTTGGTGGGCCTGCTTAAAAGGGCACTGTTTGGAACAATAACACTCCTCCTCTTCCCTTACCGAAGAGACCCGAATAGTATTATCTAGTCCAGGGTGGTTTAGGTTTTATTTTGTCCCTTTAACATACACACACAAGATTGCAAATGATTTAGGAGTGCTGTGGTGAAGGCTTGCTTGACAGGCTACTGATGCGGCAACGCTGGTGAGAATGTTGGTGTTTCTGCAAATGCACCTGTTCCTTCACCACCAAGATAACCAACGATTTACCAAATGACCACTGTGATTTTCATTTTCTATTTTATTCTTTATAGCATTTTTTATGTATTTTGTGGTGTTACATGAAGTTATAAAGTGTGCAGTGAGCATGCACTCTGTGGCACTGTGTTGTGTGATTGAACTGCAGACTCTGTGGCACTGTGTTGTGCGATTGAATTGCACGTAAGGTGACAAAATCATTATATGATAAGACATACTCTACAGAACAGCAGATGTAAACTTCACAAAAATAGAATTTCCTCAGCAGAAATTAGGTTAATCATAGAAATGTTTCATTTGAAAATATATATATTGTCCCTCTAAAGACCACAGCACAATAGAAGGAAAACATGATTTGTTTTTAACTGTGCGTCTTTTTGCTGACTGGGGGACTGGTTCTGTATACGTGCATGCTTGTGTGTCTGTGTTGTTCCATTGAGGTAATCTAATTTACAGTCCAGAAGCATGATTGCTGTGGAATTTACAGAGACATTTGCAATATATGTGTAAGGGTGCAAGCTCGTGTCTGTTTATGTGCTGGTATTTCTTTGCTGGCCTTTGCTTGTGTGAGGATATAACTCCAAGTACACGATGAAAGGCACACCACATATATATTTCTTCCCAGTCAACGCAGTGTAATTAATGTCTATTTGCATTTGATGGGTTTCTTCCAATCATATTCTCCCTAACTGCAGCACAGCCTCCCAGCACTAATTATTCTTGTGTGTCTGTGTGTTTGTACTTGCATGTTTAAGTACAAGCATATGTTTGTGTATCTGCACACTGGGTGTAGTCCTTTTGCCAATACTAAAATCACTTGCCAAAATGCTGTTATTGCAATTTACAAATTGCGCAGCCCCAGCTATAATGGTATTTCCTCTTGCCTGTCTGTCAGTGCCTTAATCTCTTATCAGCTTTGGCAGGATCTGAAGACCTACTCCACTAAAGAAATATAGTCAATTTTGGGTTCAACCAATTTATTCACTGGTAACATTGACCACATTTTCATTTTGGGTAATATCTAGGGTTAGGTAAATGTCATGGCTGCCGATCTGGCTGTTCGGTTACCTTTTTCTAAAAAGTGTGACAGGCGCTAATTATTGTGCTGTTCAGGTGTTTCTTCTCTTTCTCTTTTTACTCATGCCCTGAGTTGATCATGATGTAGCCTACAGGCCTACCTAATTTTGTCTCAGCAGAAATAATAATCCAAGTGCTATTTATGTATAAAATAAATAATAAAATGCATATACATATGTTTATTTAGGATATAGGCCACAACTTAGGATATTGTATAAGCAGAAGAAAGGCACAAATGTTGTTGTGCCCTAAAGCAAATCAGTTAACCCTAATTGCTAATGTACATCGTTCTGTTTAAGAGAATCTGGTAAATGACAAAAATATTAAATGTACAACACAATTTGATAGGCCGCATAGTATTGACATTTGAGTTCCAACTCTCTCAGTCTGTTCACCATCTCCCAATGTCGCAATGTACTTGACTTACATTATATATAATTTCACTTTATAGTGTTTGTCTGCTCTTGCTGGTGTTAAATACGCTTCCTTAATGGCTATCAATTACAATAACAGTATGGATTGGATATAAAATAACAGTGCAGGGAGTGCTGAAATATTGCACTCTGGTCCACTAGTCACCTCCAGGTACTGTAGATATGTAGTATGTATAGGTACACAAGTACAAGTAGGAGTAGAAAAGAGGTAAAAATTATAAGTAAAGTGAAACATCTCAAACAGAATGTACAGTGCATCCGGAAAATATTCACAGCGCTACACTTTTTCCACATTTTGTTATGTTACAGCCGTATTCTAAAAGGGATTCAATAAAAAAAATTCCTCAAAAGTTCACACACAACACCCCATGATGACAAAGTGAAAACAGTTTGTTTAATATTTTTCATAGATTTGCAAAAATTAAGAACAAAAATATAAACATGTACATTAGTACTCACAGCCTTTACTCAATAGTTTGTTGAAGCACCTTTGGCAGCAATTACAGCCTCAAGTATTTTTGAGTATGATGCTACAAGCTTGACACACCTATTTTAGTCAGTTTCTCCCATTATTTTTTGCAGGACCTCTCAAGCTCCATCAGGTTGAATGGGGAGTTGGGTGCACAGCCATTTTCGGATCTCTCCAGAGATGTTCAATCAGGTTCAAGTCTCTGGCAGGGTCACTCAAGGACATTCACAGAGTTGTCCTGAAGCTACTCCGTCATTATCTTGGCGTTGTGTTTAGGGTTGTTGTCCTGATAGAAGATGAACCTTCACCCCAGTGTGAGGTCTATAGTGCTTTGGAGCAGGTTTCCATTAAGGATGTCTCTGGACATTGCTGCATTCATCTTTCCCTTGATCCTGAATAGTCTCCCAGTTCCTGCCGCTGAAAAACATCCCCACAGAATGATGCTGCCACCACCATGCTTCATTGTTGTATGGTATTGGCCAGGTGATGAGCGGTGCCTGCTTTTCCTCCCGACATGACGCTTTGCATTCAGACCAAAGAGTTTAATATTTGTTTTATCAGACCAGACCATTTTGTTTCTCATGGTCTAAGAGTCCTTCGGGTGCTTTTTGGCAAACTCCAGGCAGCTGACATGTGCCTTTTACTGAGTGGCTTCCGTCTGGCCACTCTACCATACAAGCCTGATGAAGTGCTGCAAAGATGGTTGTCCTTCTGGAAGGACCTCCTCTCTTCAGTACAGCACTGGAGCTCTGTCAGAGTGACCATCGGGTTCTTGGTCATCTCCCTGATTAAGGCCCTTCTCCCCATATCGCTCAGTTTGTCCAGGCAGCCAACTCTAGGAAGAGTCCTGGTGGTTTAAATAATATTTCATTTTACAGATGACTGTGCATATTGAGAACTTCGATGCTGCAGAATTCTTTCTGTCCCCTTCCCCAGATCTGTGCCTCGCTACAATCCTGTCTTGGAGGTCTACAGACAATTCCTTGGACTTCATGGCTTAGTTTGTGCTCTGACATGCACTGTTTACTGTGGGACCTTATATAGACAGGTGTGTGCCTTTCCGAATCATGTCCAATCAACTGAATTTACCACAGGTGGACTCCAATTAAGTTGTAGAAACATGTCAAGGATGATCAGTGGAAACAGGATGCACTTGAGCGTGAGAGTGTCATGGCAAAGGCTGTGAATACTTATGTATGATTATGACATTTTTTTAATGTATAAGCAAAAATCTAAAAACAAAAAATCTATTTTGGGGTATTGTGTGTAGAATTCTGAGGGGGAAAAAGGAATGTAATCTATTTTGAATATGTCTGTAACATAACAAACTGTGTAAAAATGTAAGTGCTGTGAATACTTTCCTGATGCACTGTAGTTACCTATAACATTTTACAGTGACAGCCCTATCATTACCCCCCATCGTCTTGCAATGACAATGAAAATGTTGCTGAAACCTCTTTGGTCTGAATTATACAGATATAGGTTTAGGGAAGGATAAGGGCTTCATCCCGCCTCCCGCGTCATTTCCTTTTGATTTGCTTTTGTGTGTGTAGAATTTGGAAGCTGCTTGTGTAGAGGCCCTTCTCAGTGTGGTTCTGGAACGTGAAGTATAACAGAGCTCTAGGGACCCCCAGGCAGACAGACAGGGTAGGCTGGCTGTCAGCAGTTCATTTCATGGGCATTATGGGGCCGTGACACAAGGACATGGCTGTTTCCTTTGAACTGGGATTTGAAGAAAGCAAGAACAAAACAGCCCAATTATCTACTGGATTTTGTTTGGGGCTGCAGGGAGGAAGACAGGAGGGCTGCAAGCCTGTATTCACTGCAACTTCAGAAGAAACATCAGTTTGTCTTTCTGTCTGTTAGAGTAACTGTTTTGTGACAGGAATGGCAGCTCTTTATATTGTGACAAAGTCATGAAAAACAGTTTCCCTAAAGAGAACTGGGAAATGTTTTGACAGGTAAACAACTGTTACGATTTTCCATTTGCATTTCTAAAATCCAGTATAATAAGTTCTACTGATTTGACATAACAGACTGTACTTGAATTAGACTGCTTTCCTAAAAGTATGCGTTGTAAGGACATCTTAATCACCCACCCCTCCCTTTCGAATCTTCAGAATCAAAGCACTACACACAGTGTTTGAAATTCATTGAAAGCATATCATTAATAATGCAGGAAGAGATGTGCCATAGAAGGACATGTAGCACAGTGCCAACGTACATACATGGCTATTAAATAAGCCAAGAAACCCTCTCTGAGATGACCACATTGGGAACATGTAAGCAAAAGAGAATAGGTTATGCTGATACATTGAAGAATAGCTTTGTATGGAAAATCCTATTGTATTGAACACATTAGCTCTATATGGAAATTAATATATATATATATATATATATATATTGTCCTGTATATAATGCTAAGTTATCCATATACAATTAATGAAACAATTTCCCTGTATGTTCTCATTGCTGGTAAAACAGAATAAATCTGAAGAACAATGCTTGTGAAATGTTTCAAGGGACACAAAGAGTCATGAATTATCTAGAATAATACATCTAGGTTTGTCGGATCTTTTCAGTGTTGCCATACCAAGCTTTCAAAACAGGTCCTATAAATACATGTCAGTGGCTAACTTAAGACAGTGCCATTTTTAGAATTGATTCTGGAACATTTGGGGATTGTTTTGGGGGGGATCCGACCCAAATGATCAGATAGGATCATTCTAATCTTAATTCACTGCTTTGACTTAAACAACACCTTGCTATCTGCTAAACTGATTATGGACCTACTTGTACATAAGTGTTTGAACTATAACCCTTTTCCAAACAAGTTGGGACGCTGCCTAAAATGCAATTACATTAAATAATTAAATAAAATTATAATGCAATAACAGCAACAGAGGCATGTTTACCACTGTGCATTACTACTTCTTTTAACAATACTGTAAGCGTTTGGAAACCAAGGAGACCAATTGCTGTAAGTGGAACGTTGTCCCATGCTTGATACCGGATTGCAGTTGCTCAACAGTTTGGGGTCTCCTTTGCTGTATTTTTCATTTCATATAGTGCCAACTGTTTTCAATGGGTGACAGGTCTTGACTGCAGGCAAGCCAATGTAGCACCCAAACTATTTTACTACAGAGCCATGCTCCTGTGATATATTTATGTGGTTTTGCATAGTCCCGGTGAAAAAAACATGGCCTGAAAAATCCATTGTCTATATGGCAGCATATGTTGCTCCAAAACCTATATAGATTGTTCAGCATTAATGTTGCTTTCACAGAAGTGCAAGTCACCCATGCCATGTGCACTAATGCACCCCCATACCATCATGGATGCTGGCTTTTTGCACTGGGCGCTGATAACATGCCGGATGGTCCGTTTCCTGTTTAGCCCGGAGGACATGCTGCCCATGATTCCCGAAAATAATGTATGCAATTTTACATTGTGATACGTTATTCTTGAATTGTGGCACTATTTGCCCGCTCAGACTTTCACAAAGTTCTGTACCCTTCCCCATCCTCACTTCTGACAGGCCCATCCTCCTCTCATGATCTTTTAATACCCAATCATGTTACTGACCTGTTGCCAACTGACAAAATTCATTGTGTTATATTCCACTAGGTTTAGGTTTTTAGCATTACACAACAATTCTAGTCATTCGACGCCTCAGCTTTTTTGATACGTGTTGCTGGCCTCAAAATCAAAGTGAGCATGAATTTTTGTCAGTTCCACATTTGACATGTTGTCTTGGTACTATTTACTATTAAATATAGTTTCAATGATTTGCACATTCTTGAATTCTGGAAATAGTATTTACATTTTACGCAGATTCCCAACTTAATAAGTTAAATAGCTTTACACATTGAACCATTTTAGATGAAAGATCATCACTATAGATACATGGATTATAGGGCCTCTCTAAATCCACCAGGACTCCATTTTCTAGTGGGATGAATAAATAAATAATAGATTTGTTTTAAAATAAACACAAAAGTTGTAAAAACAACCAACTATACCTGATTAAAAGTCAGTCTGACAAGATGCATATCCCTGAGGATAGACACAATTCTCTTTTTTTTTCAATTTCAACACTTAATACTATGCGATTTGGGTAAACCATTCAGATAACTGTTGAAATATCTCCCCTAGTTGAAAACACTGCAGAGAAAGTAGGGAAGGCTAGATGCTGCAGTTTCATTCCCTTGAGCTTTAGTATCTCCCTCTCAGATAGGAGTAGGCACTCACTGGGTTCATTACAGCCATCCATCTTGTCCTTTTCAATGTTTGTCTATGTTAGTGCTGAGACTGCAGGAGTTACTGATCCCAGCTGCTTCACACCCCCTCAACTTATGTTCATAAAGAGATCCCCATTAACAGGGATCCCTGATTAGCAGTAGGGATACACTAGAGAGTATTAAAAATGGCTTGTATAAACAATCCTGCATCCATCAGTAGGATCCATGAAAATATAAACAAAAAATTGATCTGCCGTGATCTTGACTGCATTGAATAACCATTATGTTGCATCAGGAAAGTTAAGACATTAGTTATAGTGTACTCATGATATTTCAGGGGACTGTGGTACTATTGGGTGGCTGAGATTATCTCAGTATCTACAACGCATCTGCTATTATCCTTTTTGAAGATAACACAACATTGCAACGGCAATGTTACATGGCAATGTCAAAGAGTAGCAAACGACTGGGCCTCGGGGATAAGGGTGCTTCTGATGATAAAATCTCCCTCCCTCTTAGGCGTCCGTCCATCCATCCCATCACTGTATCTCTACCTCCCGCAGGCAGCTTTTTCACAGTCGCCAAAAGGACCAGGCCACTGGCTGGACTACAACAGGCTAGCTAGCATCATCCCATCCTGGCTGTCATAGCATTTAAGAGCACTGGTTTCCCACTGATGGGACACACCTGGTTCCCCACTGACGGGAAACACTTTCTCTAAATATGTTACACCAATATATATGTAATCACTTGCTGTAGAAGAGTGCCTATTATTAAAAGCATCATACATTATCATAGAAATGATTTGGTAGTGAATAACATAATCACGCTGGAGGTCGTGACACGAGTCTCTCCGGAGGACAGATATGTACACGCATTAATAGCAATCAAACAGTTAAAGTGCATTTCAGAACCTCGTCAGGGTGTGCTGAGCTATGACAGAGGAGGCTGCAGCACCCCTGTAGCCCTACCTCCTGCGGCGACGGTTAGAAGTTGTAGTATTAAATAGCCCACCTGAAAGATTTCATGAGTCTTGTGAAATGAGGTAATATTACAGGAAATTAACTTGTACATCTCTCATACATTATGAAAAAGGGGGCCCTGTGGATAAAAGGTTGGGAAACCCCTTTTCAAGAGGACAAGCCTATTGGGTGCTCAGCACTCCCTGGAGATTGTTACCTTGTGGGCTCAGACTTTGTCCAATACTTAGAGAATGATTGAAAAAGTATAATTTTCATGCTGGAGTCGAGAGGATGTTAGCCATGAATAATGCATCTGAAAAACATTATTGAAGGTTGAAAGACCTAACTTATTTTAATGAACTTTTTTGTGCTTTCTGTTTTCACAGAGACAAGGATCTGGTGCAACAGGTGGGAATATCAAAACATCTGGAAGACCAGGTAAACACAATATATTGGGGCTCCTAAATGGCGCTGCATTGCAGTACATGTGTGTCATTGCAACCAGAAGCTATTTCCAAGTT
Organism: Novumbra hubbsi; assembly: GCA_016801125.1. Taxonomy (NCBI): domain Eukaryota; kingdom Metazoa; phylum Chordata; class Actinopteri; order Esociformes; family Umbridae; genus Novumbra; species Novumbra hubbsi. The sequence goes on from JACXGK010009940.1 coordinate 13,150, forward strand.
GCAGCATTGGGACAGTGCCCAGGGGTATGTAGGGAAGGGATGACTCCTTCCATTGTGCTCTAATGTTTATATGTTGTGGGTCAGAGGTTCCAGCTAATTCTTAGTTGTAAACAATTTGATTTTTGGGCAGCAAATTTGACTGGATAAAATGTTCTATATATTGTATATACTGAGGTAGAACAAAATATTGAAACACCAGATGGAATAGGACTGTTACTTTGAGGTAACTAAGTTACAAACAGGGCTGCGTTGCCCTTGTCATTTTTTAAGCCCTATTAGACTGATGCTTCAGTGCATTGAGGAGAGAAAATTGTATTGTTTCTTGTTGCTTTGTGGGTATGTATAGGCTGCTTTTATTTGTACAGTTACAAATATGTGTACCATTACAGCCTTAATTTATATACTTACATAATTTGACAGTGCCTTACATTAGTGTTTAGCCTGCTGATATGTATATATCACTTTTTGGAAAACAATGTTGCTTTAAAAAATTGGTACAATGGATGCCTCCCATGTGGCAGCAGTATATAGTGGTATTTGGACAGTAGCCATTTTGTCGCTTTGGCTCTGTACTCCAATAGATTGGAATTGAAGTTGAACAGTGAACAAAAGCAGATTAAAGTACAGATTTTCAGTTTGTATTCCAAAGTATTTACATACAAACACTGTTAAACATGTTGAAATTACAGCCATTTTGTCGCTTTGGCTCTGTACTCCAGCAGATTGGAATTGAAGTTAAACAGTGAACAAAAGCAGATTAAAGTACATATTGTCAGTTTGTAATCCAAAGTATTTACATACAAAAACGAAACGTGTAGAAATGACAGCCCTTGTAGAAATAGTACACTCATGAAAAGGGACCAAAAGCAGATAAAAAAAAAGTCATATTTAGTACTTGAAAGTTGGAAGTCTGCAAACCACCAACATCTCCAGACACTGGATATCCCACCTGGTGATGCTCTGCCTATTTGATTTACTTTTAAAAAAATAACATTTTAGAAGACATTTCTGTTGCAGATGTGATGCAACGAAAGCACAAACTGAATTTGTTTAAGAAAGCTTGTTTCCCATGCATGGATTGCAGCACTGTTAACTCAATAAATTATTCATATTAGTTATTTAATACCATATAACAAAAAAATTATATTGAACAATTATAAAGGAATTCAGGAAGTCCTGGAATTCATTTGAACAAAACAATGACCCCTTACAACCTTCATCTGTAACATCTGTTCAGTTTCCTTTTTAATTAGATACATTTTGAAGTGGAAATACATTAATGCGCATTTGATTATGTACTATAATACTCCAGGGTCTCCCAAATCTTTATGATACACTAAAGACTGCTGCATGTGCCTGGCATAAAAGCAACCAGGGTTTATGGGGCTGAAATTCTGTAACACTACAACAGCCAAATGCCTACGCCAATTGGCGTACGGGTATGTATTTATAAATTACCTGGCTTAAAATACTTATCTGTGTATACGCTGCATTGCTAGCCCCGTCCTTTCATGAGTTGCTGGACAAATTAACGTTAGCTAGCTTAGCAAATACTGCTAGCTTTTGTTTCATTGTTGTATTTAGTAAATACTGATCACTGGCGCAAGAAACTCCTTTACTAGTTGGAAAATGACAAAACGCTGGATTTTCCTATCTCAGAATGAAGACATTATTTACAGGTGTATCGTTAAAAATGTATTTAGTTCCAGCCTGTGTAAAGCCACCGACATAGCTGTCCTAGCTTTCAGAACGGTTTGCGACGTCACATTGAATATGTTTACCCTGAATGGAATAATATTTTCGAACTTTAACTTTAAATTTTGTAGATTTCTTAAATTATTATGCCTTTTGTATAGCTCAAATGGTTGGAACAGTGTCAAGGGCGGTTAAGCGTGTTGCAAGGCCGCGGGTTCGCCTCCATGGTGCGCCCCACCATGGCCGTGCACCGACAGCGGAGGAGGCATAACTGTGAAGCAACACCATGTTAACAATGAGCTTTACAAATAGGTATTTTTTTGTAACAGCTAAAACATTTACAGGGTTGTTTTAGAGGCGTTCACGTGTGTAACAAATTAGAGGTCATAGATAATATAACATAACTGGTACCCGGTGAGACGGACATTCGGGAAATTAAATAGATCTATAATTCACATATATTCTATATATATGTAGGTTTTACTGAAATTAATAGTCTGTTAGTAGTGACTTGATCCTCTTCGGTTGAGTGGGGAAAGATCGCTAGCTGAATTAACAAAACATAGAAAACATGGAACTTACATATGTTTGCAGCTCAGAAGAGAAAAGTATATCAAGAAATGTTAAACATAAATATAATGTGCCCTTGACAAAACGTTTTAAACCGGCATTACTATAAAGAGAAACATAAAGCTTTTTGTGTAGGCTCATTTTTTATTAATTTTGAACATCTTTATTTTTTACTGCCTAGTATCATGTTATTTAATTCAGTGTTATTTAAATGCTTGATCTTTCTGGTTATCTAGGGGGTATCGCAAATGTTTACATGTTTCTTTACAGGCTGTGTTTATTCAATTTTATGCATGTAATTTGAATAGCATAGCATACATGTAATGTATTTAAATTGCTAAGTGTTTGTTACCCTTTCAAGTAAAAAAAATAAAGTTGGTAATGGATGTCCATCAAATCGTGCGTTGCAGTGCCAAAAAAGCAACGACCGGACTTTTGGACAGCTCCACTCTGCTGAAATATAGTATTCTAGGTGTGTAGCACTTTACTTGCAAAATCTGAGACAACTGTCCCGATTTTCAGGAAACTTGGATGAATAATATAGCTTGCCTGAGAAGCCTGATTAAAGGTGTTTTTCAGAACACCTAAGATCTCAAATATCTCGCATATGCCAAAGAAAAGAGTGCAGACACGGAGTTACACCAACTGTTTTTTAAACATTGCGAGACCCTGATTTTCTTTGACAACCAAGCTGAAAGACATAACAAATCAGCTTTTCACTATTTAACCCTAACCACTTTTTTCCGTATGATACGACCTTCAATACAAACACATTATTGTATTATTCAAATTAATGAACTATTAACAATTTAAAACAAAAAAAATGCAATTAATTATTTTAGACTATTCTATATAGTTTGATAACTCTGTGGTTGAACTGATACGGTGATGATGCATGGTAGCAGGTGCGTAGCTATAGTCGGTGCGGTCGCACCAGGGCCCGCGACGTACATTGGCCGGGTGACCGGGCCGAAAATGCAAAGCTACTGGTCCCCCTCATGAAGTTTACATTCCTTTACTGCTCTGTTTACTTTAGATGTTGAGTGCTAGCATTGGTGGTTCACGTCTCAGATCAAATATGACGCTATCGCAGCGAAACAAAAGTTTCAATTTATAGTAGCGTTTATAGCAAATGATCTCACTAATGGTTTCACCAACAACATTTTGTTATTTCCGTAAGAATTATATTTACGTTTGTTTTAAGACAATAAATCAAATTATTTTGTTAAATAAATCATTTCATTTAATTTTTCAAATACAATGTTATGGTGAGGAAAGGCATTCTGGGTCAATTTTACTTTGTTTCTAAGCAACGGTTGAGCTAGCTATCGAGAGAAATCTGTCTGTTTTTCTTGGGGTTCTCCGGTCTGCCAACTTCGCATGTTCCGTCCAGCTTGTCTTGGACGGACTTCTCTGACCACAAACTCCTAAACAAGTTTCCGCCTGTGACCAATTCGACCGTTTGATGCAAGAGAGACAGGGAGAGTTTACTCAAATAAATCGTCAGGGAACATCTGTGTTGCAGAACGCGCGTGGGCATTCTGTTAGCTACACTACACACTGCGTTATCAACAGCAGTATTCCCTTTTTAAGGTAAATGGCACACGGATGGTAATAGTGGCCCTAAAAAAAGTTTTTGCACCCGGGCCCGTCATGATTAAGCTACGCTACTGCATGGTAGAGTGTGTATGCTAATAGACAATCAATCGGTTGTAAACACATGAAAAGAGGTTTTAACTGGATTGCCAATTATGATAAATGTCCGGAGAGACCAACTCTGAAATAGTCCTTCACCTAGTCATATTTTTTACTCCTTTGCCGTCAGTAGGCTAATGTAATTCATTCATAATTTGGCTTGACCTGATCATTGTTAACAACAAAGTACATAGGCTGAACTAATGAAAGAAGGTTCATGTAGCAAGGGTTGTAAATAACCAAATCATTTGCTGTATTTTTGCTATTCACTAAAATTAAATGAAGACTTCACAACAGCAACTTCGAATGGGTGGTAGGCTTACATAGCTGTAAGCAAAATGAACCTGGAAGTTGATCTGTAGCACATGGTCAAACCATCATTTAGTGGTTCAAGAACAAAAAGATGAATGTTCTACAATGGCCCAGTCAAAGTTCTGGAATCAGTCCCATTAAGATTTTGTGTCAATATTTGAATATTGCAGTAGTACACATGCGTTATTCACACAACCTACACCACCTAGAGTAAATATGAAAAAAGATTACCCAAAGCCACTCCCATGTGCAAACCAGGTATTTAAAAACGTAATGCTGGTATTGTTTGAAAGATGACTCAAATACCAAATTTTAATGTTTGTGGAAAATTTCTGCAAGCAACTTTATTTTTTTCTTACTAATATTTTAAAACATAAAACCATACAATAATTGATCATTATAAATGCCAAATTTAAAATAACCATTTGAAATTCAAGGACATTCAGAGTTAAGTCAGGGGTTAGAATATGTTTGCAAGGCACTGCAAATCTGTATATACCTTTTGCTACTATTTAAAAGCTGAAACACAAAAGTCTAGCAATCAATGAGGCATCAAACTATGATGTATCTTTGTATTTATTGATTCTGTAGGGCTCTCACGCATAAGTGCAGCAGAGGTAGCTAGAGAGATGCTGAGATGGAAGCAGGTTCAGTGGTATTTACCTGACCTTCACACACCCACATACACACAAACACAAACACCACCACACACATAAATATACACCACACACACACACACACACATTTACTTAGCTTTTTATTGTGTTATTGTGCATACAAGCAGACTTTACAAAATGTAGCCTACCACGTTTTCCATAAAATCTCAAGAAAGCTGAGGTTTAATTTAATTATGTACTGCTTGGCCTATTTGGTATACCTACAATTATTTTTGTAATTGTAGGGCTAATTTATTTGTAAGTGCACCTGATTAAGGTTTATTCAACGTATCTGTCTATATCTAAGGCTCTGTGTTTCTTAGCAGAAAATGCGAAGACCTGCGCATTCCCCTAGCTCTGCCTATTCGAATGATGTATCCCACATGTGTGCAATAAACGGTTCGATTTTTAAAGACGTCTTAGTAAGGTCTGTCTCGTCAGGGCACCCCACCTCCGCAGAAAGGCCGCAAATTAGCATTTTGGTAATGCATTTACAGTAATGGCTTTTATTGCCTGTTTGCAAGTTTCTGCTGAACACGGTAAAAGAAAATGGTGCGGCTAGCACAAACATAAGGGAATCAGGCTAAACATAATGATTTGACCAAATTGAGTCACGCGCGAGTGATGATACCGTCGTATGGATTAGCCTAGTTATATGTCGTGGAGCTCCGCCCCCTAGAGGCGTAGCTCTAGCGGTTACCCATGCCGCATAGCGGCCCAGCTTGAAAACAAAATGTACTAGCTCAACCAATCGGGGCAAACCTGCCCCTATATCTTGAGCGTCTGCCCTTCATACCCCGTCCCATTTTTCTTCAGCTTCGACTGAACAATAGATGTACTAACTGGC
>JACXGK010009941.1:0-18910 GCA_016801125.1 Novumbra hubbsi
GGAGGGCCGTGTGTCTGCAGGTTTTTGTTTTTTCCTATAAATTGGTTCCCAGTTCAGACCTAAACAACCAGGTGAGGGTAGACCTAACCAATTAGTGACCTAATTAATCAATCAAGTACAAGGTGACAGCGAAAACCTGCATACACTCGGCCCTCCGTGGATCCGGTTTGACACCTGTGTTTTAGGGGTTTCTTCATGCACGGCTCATTTCAAATGACTTGGCCATTCCAGAACATTCCATTTCTTTCAAACCATTTCTTAGTGGATTTTCTGAAATGTTTATGGTCATTGTCATGTTGCATAGACCACAAATGCTGTCTTTGGTTTGCACCACACACGTCTTCTTTTACTGTGCCTGAACAGCTGTACTTTGGATTTCATGGTGTGTCCGAATTTTTTCACATCACTGTATGTATATATGTATGTGTGTATATGTATGTATGTGCGTGCAATGCATCGGCCAGCCTGCTGACCAGGAAGGCGAATGAACTCACTGTTAAACAAGTGCTGTTCCTGGGATAACCAAATGTTTTTGGTGTCAATGTGAGAATGGAATGGAAAGGAATGTGTACTAGGTAACCTGGGGAAGGTAGTGTGAGACAATTACGATTTTCTCTTGTTTACAAAATCGTATTTTTTATCTCCTTCGCAAATCTGGCCAAAAGTTGTCTTCATCTAGATAAAACGTTATGATCGTAGTCTAGTGATGCTCATAAGATGCAAAAAGCCCCTTCTTTCTTTGCATAAGCTTAGATGTTTCCTACTGAACTTTTCAGAAAAGTTCATATTTTTTCTGTACACATTTTCCATGTGTTTTAAATCTCATTAATGTTTGTCTCCAAACAGTGCACGTACATTCAGATCCCTCAGGCAGAGCATACCCATGCAGTGGTTCTCAGCCGACCTGCCTGGCTCTGGGGTGCTGAGATGGGGGCCAACGACCTGGGTGTCTGCATCGGGAATGAGGCTGTGTGGACCCGCGAGGCCATCGATCCAGGGGAAGCCCTGCTAGGCATGGATCTGGTCCGGTGAGCTGCGCTAGGAACCGTCAGTCTGCGGGGACCCGTACGAATCTTGACAACGGCAATGCATACGTAACACAAAAAAGCTTGAACTTGCAGATTTGGGGCTGTATAAGTGCTAGTTTGCTTCCTAAATCCCAGGTTAATACTGGCCTGTCTGTAGGCAGTAGTTGTGTAAACATAGAGCTCTTCCGCTCAAACATTGGCATGAGAGATTGAATTGAGTCCGGCATTCGATTTTCTGGAATATTGTTCTGGTTATTTGAAGGCCACTCCGGTTAATTTCACTTGGGTTATATTGCTGCTGATATATTGTCAAAACCTTCAAGGAACAGCTTTTATTAACTGGGTTAAAACCCATTACTTTGTGGTTTGATGGATTTCATTATGCCAGAATCACAATTATTTGTTAGGTTTATTCATACATAACAAGGATTTTGCTTGGTGTGATGATGCTGCTAGTGAATGAAAATGTATAGAGACAGAATACTCAAAATGTACGCAAATATTTATCTCCGTTGGTGGTAAGCATATAACATTGTGGGTATTTGCAGTATAGTGCAGCCATTTAATTAGCAGTTTGAAGGTGGATTGATGTGGTGAGAGAAGTCTTGTTAGTCTCTGTTGGGCAGATGGCCGTTTGCTGAGTGACTGCCCTAGGCCTACTAGGGCCACATTTTTGGAACAATTTGGGACCGGGATGGGAGTGTTCAGCAATTATCTGGCCCGCCCCTTGCCCTGGACTGGCTCGCCCCTTGTAGGACTTGGAAGGAGGGCTGACGCACACCCAGACTATGACTATGATAGAGGAGGTGAGGATGATTGATGAATAGAGCCATTACATGATAGAGTTGGGACAGGCTGACTGGGAGAATTGTTTTCCATCAGTTGCCACATCCTCTGGCATGCCAGGTTAGTATAGAGGAGGGGTGAGAACATGACCTTGTGGCGCTCCGGCGCTGAGGGACAAAGAGTCAAACGAAGCGCTAATGTTATCCTTGGGTAAATCTTTGAGTTGCCTGGCTGTTCCAGGACGTACCGGAAAAGCCTGCGTTGACAGCGCTGTCTGCAGGCCAGAACGGCTCTGCAGGCCAACTGCGTGTGTTGAGGTACTGTTTCTGTGTTGAGGGACTGATAAATAGTTGTCTGTAAAGCAACATAACCGTAAGCAGTTGGCGATATCCACCACAGGTTGGTCCGGTTGTACCACTGACTTCAGCGGAATATAGGCAGCGTGACTGAACCTGCTGCTGGCATCGGTGCTCTCTGTGTGTTGGAAGATGTTGTCCGTTGGAATGGGGGGGAGGGCAGGTAGGAGAGCACAAAGACATCTGAGCAGTAGCCATAGCCAGATCGAATTCCCCCCGAGCCAGCGCGGTGAAAAACCTGTTGTTTCCTTCCCTGTGTGAGGCAGTTAAGCCCGAGCGCTGCTCCACGAGGTGGAAACGAGAATGTGTACCTGGACGAAACCGCAGTTTGAAGAATGCTTTTCGTTCGGCAGTTCTACACGGCTATATTGTGATTGACTCTGTTGATTGGCAGGTTGGCACTGGAGCGTGGGGACAGCGCCTGGGGCGCGTTGAACGTGATCACCGGTCTGCTGGAGCGGCACGGCCAGGGTGGACCGTGCCGGGAGGACCCGGCTCTCTTCAGCTATCACAACTCCTTTCTCCTGGTGGACCGCGAGGAGGCCTGGGTCCTGGAGACCGCTGGCAAGCTCTGGGTGGCACAGAAAGTCACAAGTGAGGAAACTGTCCTTTTTAAGCTACTTAGGTTAAGGCGAAGGATGTTACATGTCGGGGGGGGGAACGTGGAGTAACACCTCAGGAGTGGTCGGTTTTGGGACACAGGTCAGTTGAATGGTGTTGGCCTAGTTGTCGGGGTTAGGACTCTGCTTGCGAAGCTGATCCTAGAGCTGTGATTACCGGAGAAACGTCTTCCAGCTGCGTACCACTATCCACATGCCTTACCTGTTCCCACAGGCGGAGTGAAGAACATCTCCAACGCGCTAACGATCGGAACCGAGATCTCGGCCGAGCACCCGGAGCTGAGGAGCGTGGCTCAGGCCCAGGGCTGGTGGAGCGGGGAGGGAGAGTTCTGTTTCAACAAGGTGTTCAAGTCTGACAACCCCCCCGCCAGGATGGAGTTGGCCAAGAAGCGCTACAGTGGGGGCACCCAGCTTCTTCAGCAGAATGACGGTGAGGGAGAACGACAGCTCTTTCCCAGTGACCGGACTCCCCCCCCCCCCCCGTAAATACACCGTTCACCAGGTTCATTTTGAAGGGGAATGCTGCACTGCCAGTTCCAATGGTTTGGAGTCACGCGAATTTGGTCTTCCGAACAACCAATTGTTTGTTTGCAGATTTGCGCTGTATGAAACGGTCTCGTTAACCTCTCCCGTCTTCTATTTCAGCCCAGTTTGCTCTCCTGGATAAAGGTAGACTACTAACAGGCAAGTCATTGTATGTGCTCCCCAGGTGCTGTGACGGCCAAGGTGATGATGTCCATCCTGAGAGACAAGCCCAGTGGGATCTGCATGGATTCCGGAGGGTTCCGCACCACAGGCAGCATGGTGTCCATCTTGCCCCGTGACCCCACCCTGCCCTGCGTCCACTTCCTCACAGCCACCCCAGACCCCTCCAGGTGCGTCACCGCGCTGACCCAGTCGCACGCCACACCTTCTGGCCCCCGTTCCCTCGTCGATTGCGCTCCTCATGGCGTCTGGATAAACGATGAGAAATATCTCCTCCCCGACCTACACAACGGCTGTGTGGAACCAGTTTCAGACGCTTCAGGCAATCTGCAATTGCTTCCGATAGATTCAGACTACGATAAACTCTGTCTTTTGATCTCTGTATCTCTCTTCTTTGTGTACTTCCTCCCCCCTTTTGGCAAAACAGTGTCTTGATTTCTCCGTGCTCCGTTTTGCCCTTACCTCTCCTCCTCCACCTCCCTTTCCATTCTGGGCTCTCCTCTGCCCCGCCAGGTCTGTTTTCAAGCCTTTTGTCTTCTCTGAGTCTGTGACCCCAGTGTCGAAGGCCATCTCCCCACAGTATGGACCAGACGACCCGGTCAGGAAACAGCCCCGCTTCCAGAGCCAAGTGGAACGCAGGCACGACCTGTACAAGGCCCACGAGGCAGCCCTGCAAACGATGGAGATGAATCCAGTACGTGTATGGCTGGCGGAATTAAATGTCGAATAAAATATGGGTGGAATATGGCCTGGCCCAGTGTAATAGTTGTTCATTCGGTATTTGTTGCAAATCAAATTAACCAATGGGCATGTTCATCGCTTCTATAAACATTATAGAACATGTTTATCACTTCTGTAATTGTTATAGAACATGTTTATCAGTTCTAAAAACGTTATAAAACATCTTCATCGATACTATAAACATTAAAGAACATGTTAATCGCTTCTATAAAAGTTGCAAATTGCTGTCGGTATGCTCTTAACAAGTAATGCATGTGTGTTTTCATTGCGTCTTTTAGGATGCAGGCTCTGTTCTAACCGAGACTTTAAGGATGTTGGAGGACCAGTGTCTGACAGCCATAGAAGCCCTGCTTAGTGGAGAAATAACCGCAGATGAGGAACTTGGGGACCTGTTCTTTGATTGTGTGGACACAGAGATGAAGTTCTACCAGTGAGGTGGTAAGAACGGTTTGTGTTCATGCATGTGTGTAGTAGTGAAGGCGGTGTGTCTCAGTACAGCAGTGTTCTCCGTCAGTGTCATTCGTTGCTGAATGACTCAAACGGAAAGCTGCCTTTTATTGCTCTCTGTTACAGCGCCCTCATGTGGAGATTGCTAGTGCTTTCAGATCGGTAGAATGTGGCCCTGAGGCTGATGCGTCCTCGGTTCCTGTTTGATTGGCTCCCTCTCGTCTCACATACTGACGCCATTCCATCCATCATTAACAGACTGTAAAATGTCTTAACGCCCCTTTCGATTAGACCACGATAAATCCTCTGTATTGCTCGAGGCTCACTCCCCTTTAGTATGTAATAGACCACCACAGGAATGTATCTAGAGCTGTTTGAAAAGACATACTGTAAAGATGCCATTTGTAAAATGTGTTGTTCATTGTTGCAAGTAATTGGGGGTTAGTTCACTGACTGCCCCTGTGGGAATGAACTAATAACAGTTATGATCTTTGTCTGCTGATCAGTGCGGTATTTAATAACACTGTAGTTGATTCAAATAAAGATGGCACTTTTCAATTCAAAAAGTCTGTGTTCATTTATATTGTGGTTAAGTCTCAAAGTTGTATTAGCTGCAGAAACATAGTTGTGTGTACATTGTGAAGCTTGTCTTTGCTCCTAAAACCATTCAGGTTAAAACAAATATTTTTTGTAAGCATTAACATAAAATACTTTTGCAAATACAGTGCAATAAACCCAAATCCTGTCTCTATCAAATGGATAACACAGGAACCAACTGTTCTGTACATTTCGCTATGAATTGCAATACAATTTTCCTGATCTACCCTGAGAATTGCCCAGTCGCTGGTCATGACAACATCCCCATGCACTAGTGGAGCTTGACAGGAAAATGTAAAAACAATACATTAAAGCTCAAAAGGTTTGGGGATACTCAGAAATGTCCTGGATAGCCTTCCTTCAAGATCCCTTTTACCCTGTACAAATCTCCCACTTTACCACCATTAAAGCATCCCCAGATCATCACATTGCCTCCACTATCCTTGACAGATGGAATCATGCACTCCTCCATTGTCTTCATTTGTTCTGCATCTCACAAATGCTCTTAGCTCTTCTTTTTTCCAATTTTCCTGTCCAGTGTCAGCACTATGGCCCATCTTAATCTTATTTTTTGTTTTCAGTTTTCTAATTATCAATTAGCTTTTTAAAATTATGAACTTGGATTAGCAAACTCAATGTGCCATTGGAACACAGGACAAAAGGTTGCTGATAATGGCCTTCTGTACGCCTATGTAAACATTTCATTAAAACACCTGCTATTTCCAGCTACAGTAGTAATTTACAATGTCTATACAATCAATTTGATTGATTATGAACTGATTATGCCAAGTCTAGGACAAAGGAAATTCCAGTTCAATAGAAAACTCCATTGATCTTGGTTTTTAATTTCTAGACTAGGCTTAATTTGTGTCTGCAAAACTGGACAATTAAAAAAATAAGGGAACACTTAAATCACAAAAGGAAATAAGTATTCAAGATCAAAATCTTTACTGTACATTGTAGAATTTGTATGAAAAGGTAAATGGAAATCAAAATCACCAACCCATTGAGGGCTGATTCAAACTAAATAATTTCAATCACAAATGCACCGGTACGTAACGACCCAGATGTTCTCAATTGGATTCAGCTCCGGGGGGAAAGTGAGGGCCAGTCAATGGTATTAGGCATTGCCCTGCACCAGGAGGAACCCAGGGCCCACTGCACCATCTTAAGGTCTGACGATGAGTCTGAGGATTGCATCCCGGTACCTATCAGCAGTCAGGTTATTCCTCCCCAGACCATAACTGACCCACCGCCAAACCGGTCATGATGGACGATGTAACATGCACCACTGTGCCTCCAGACTTTTACGTCTGTCACATGCTCAGTGCGATCCTGTTCTCGTCTATGAAGAGAACGGGGCCCCGATGGCAGAGCTGCCAATTCTGGGGAATGTCAATTGAGCTGAATGGTGCAGGGCTGTGAGCACAGGTCCCACTAGAGAATGTGGGAGCCTTCATGCCACTGGAGTCAGTTTCTGACAATCTGGTCAGAAACATGCACATCAGTAACCTGCTGGAGGTCATTTTGTACGGCTCATGCAGTGCTCTTGTTCCTCCTCACACAAAGGAGGTCCTGCAGCTGTGTTGATGCTTCTCTACGGCCCTGTCTAGATCCCCTTGTGTAATGGACAATCTCCTGGTATCTCCTTCATGTTCTTGAGACTACTGGGAGACACAGAAAATCCTCTAGCGACATATGGATGTGCCATCCTGGAGGAGCTGGACAGGCTGTGCAACCTGAGTGGGCTGCAGGTACCACCTTATGATACCTGAAGTGACAAGGTAGTAAAATAATAAGGATCAGTCAGGAAGGATTAGGAAAGAGCATTGGTCTGTGGCCACCACCTGCAAAACCAAACTCTTGGAGGGTGGTCTTGCTGTTGCCTTTTCAGTGCACCTGTTGTTACTTTCATTTGCACCAAAAGAGGTGACACTGATTCACAATCACTTATGCTTCCAACTGGACAGAATGATATCCCTGAAGTTTAATTTAATTTAATTTATACTGTAATGATTACGTGTTCCCTTAATTGTTTTGCACAGTGTACTTTGCAAATGGTATGTACTGGCATATATTACTGTTGAAATAAAGTAACCATGACCCAGATGATTTCAAGTATTATTTTTTTCATCCATGTTTGTCAGCTATAAGTAGACACTTGCACTACCTGGTGTTACATCCATAGATAATAGAACACTACTGTCCTACCACCATTATACACAAAATGTAACGGTTTGTTTCGGCATAGAGCTAAACCTTTTCACACAACAGCAGAAACTGTTTTTAGTATAGGATAATACGGGAATTGTTGAGTAATATCTTATTGCCGGCATACAGGCAAGATTTGTGGAGGGCTTGCATTATTGTGACATGCACACTGCATTTCCATTGGCCTCTTGGTTGCCTCTCAGCAGTCATCCAATTTAGAGGGATAGTTTTTAGCCTTTTTCTTGGAGGTGGTGCCTTACTCTTTTCTACTATTTAATTATTCCAGTCAAGTAGCCGGCATAAAGTGCTAAATTTATGCTTAAATCCTTGAGAATGACACATGTATTGGTTTTTACAAAGTTTGCTGCTGCATTGTTTTTAGATCTTTTTGTCAAATGTTACTTTGGTGTACTGAAGTATAATTGCAAGCATTTCACAACTGTTACATTGAGTACATGCAAAGAGTCAATATTTGCAGTGTTGTCACTTCTTCAAGACCTCTGCAATTCACTCTGGCATGCTATCAATGAACTTCTGGGCCACATCCTGACTGATGTCAGCCTATTCTTGCATAATCAATGCCTGGAGTCTGTCAGAATTTGTGGGTTTTTATTTTTCTACACGCCTCTTGAAGATTGACCACATGTTCTCAATGGGATAAAGGTCTGGGGAGTTTCCTGGCCATAGACCCAAAATGTCTGTGTTTTGTTCCCCGAGCCACTTAGTTATCACTTTTGCCTTATGGCAAGGTGCTCCATCATGCTGGAAAAGGCATTGTTTGTCACCAAACTGTTCTTGTATGGTTGGGAGAAGTTGCTCTCAGAAGATGTTTTGGTACCATTCTTTATTCATGGTTGTGTTAGCAGGCAAAAATGTGAGTGAGCCCACTCCCTTGGCCGAGGAGCAACCCCACACATGAATGATCTCAGGATGCTTTACTGTTGGCATGCCACAGGACTGATGGTAGCACTCACCTTATGTTACCCTGGACAAGCGTTTTTCTGGAGGACCAAACAATCGAAAAGGGGAGTCATCAGAGAAAATGTCTTTACCCCAGTCCTCAGCAGTCCAATCCCTGTACCTTTTGCAGAATATGAGTCTGTCCCTGATGTTTTTCCTGGAGAGAAGTGGCTTCTTTGTTGCCCTTCTTGACACCAGGCCATCCTTCAAAAGCCTTTGCCACACTGTGCATGCAGATGCACTCAAACCTGCCTGTTGCCATTCCTGAGCAAGCTCTGCACTTGTGGTGCCCTGATCCCACAACTGATTCAACTTTAGGAGACAGTCCGAGCACTTGCTGGACTTTCTTGGGCGCCCTGAAGCCTTCTTGACAACAACCTCTCTTCTTGAAGATTTAGGTACAATCTTACTAGCAGCAATATCCTTGCCTGTGAAGCCTTTTCTGTGCAAATAAATGATGATTGCACATGTTTATTTGCATGTAACCATGGTTAACAGAGGAAGAACAATGATGTCAAGCCCCACCCTCCTTTTAAAGCTTACAATCTGTTATTCTAACTCAGTAAGGGTAACAGGTCAGCCTTGTCCTCATCAACACTCTAACTTGTGTTAACGAGAAGATCACTGACATGATGTCAGCTGGTCCTTTTGTGGCAGGGCTGAAATGCAGTGGACATTTTTGGGGGGGGATTAAGTGCATTTTCATGGCAAAGAGGGACTTTTTAATTAATAGCAATCATTACAAAATCTGTTGGCCGTGGCTGTAGACTTTCTATAGGCACTGTGAATATTCAAGCAACTTCATGAGTTGTACAATGTATTGATGGTCCTGCCTTAAAGCTATAAGATAAGAATCTTATCCTCGATATTCCATGTGTACTGATTTAGTATTCGGTCATGAATTCTATATAACTGATCATATTGAGAAAATATTTCGACGTATACTGTTTTTTATCGTTCATTTAACTTTGTGTGATTCTTACTCCATCCAGTTGGTGGCAGTGTTGCACTTTAAATTCTACAGATATGTTAACGGTTTAACTGCAGAAGTAGCAGGGCTGAGGACACTCGCTACCTAGCTATCTGTGAAACCATAGTTTCTAAAACCAGCTAGCAATCAATTTATTATACACTGTAACATCCCAACCGACCTCGTTTACGTTATATTTTTTTAAAGGAAATACCTCTTGTAAGAAGGGCCTGCAAATGTTTAAACCTCCAAATTCCAGAATGAGACGACACGATGAGGAAGATTCACAAGATGACAACGTTACCCGGAGAAATGGAGTGAGAAACTTAAACATCGCTGTACAGTAGTACAGTTAATTTCTCTTGCTCATGTATTTCCCGAGGATTTGGCCGTGTGAATATATTTTAGCATTTGTTTCCCAAATTTTCGACTGGCACGCAGTACTTTGCTATGTTTACATTGCAAGTCTGTTCTGAAAATGACATTAGCTTACGATAGCTAATTGAAATAGTTGCTAGGGAACTGACCCGCTGCTAACCCATGAATTTGAAGGGATCTTCATAGCTACTGAGATTGGATTTGTTATATGTATTTACAAGCTTATTACAATTAGCCTACAAGATGCTAAATCTGTCAGGCAACACCCTACTGTATAGAAAAAAACATCGCATCTAGGGAGTAGTACAGTGTATTTCTAATTGCAGTGGTTAGGTTGGGAAAAAAACACTTGGTCGGGGGGTTGTTTACAGCATTAATTGTGGTGTGTAACGTTTCTGAAATTTTTTTGTCCTTTATGGGAGTTGACTGTCATGCTGTAACAATTTTTGTAAGGGACTGAACCTGCCTGTATTGCTGACACATTCGCTGATAGGCACTGCCGTCTCATTCACTACATACAGCCCGCTCGTAGAAACAGAGCTGACCTTTTGGCTACAGAGCTTACAGGCCGGTCACGTGACCATTGTAACACTTTAACTGTTCCATCTAGCTATATTAAAATGTTTGCAGTAACTGCCAGTCGCTCTGGTTAAACACTTCAATGTAAATCGAACTTACATTATTTTCCACTATTTTGACCAGGACTGTGGGACTAGTGGAACGTCTGTCCGGCCTTTTCTCCATCCAGTTCCTCTCATGAAGACTGTGGTCCCGTTTTCCAAAGAGGGAAAAGCACTGCAAAATGCAAGTGCTCACAAAGAATGGGACCCGGAGAGCAATCACTCACTGACATATCATGAGGACCACAATCAAGAACACGCAGTACAGCAACAATGTCATTCCGGTGGTGCTGCTCCCCAGTGCAATGTGGAGGTATGTAGCTGGGGTAACTTACTTGGAACATAATATTCAACGTTTGTATGAAGCGTGTATGACCGTTTGTGTCAACCTTAACGTCAGGTTTACTGTTTTGTGTTTCGTACATATTTTAAGTTCGCTTCCTCGGTGGGTGGTCCATTGAGATGTGGGTTTCCCTATCATATGTCTTCTAGGTCCCTGATGATAGTCGTGATCCCACAAACCTCCCGTCAGGCGGAAAGAAGCAGGACACGGAATCTACCGGCTTTCAGCGCTTTCTCAGTGTTCTCAACAAAGGAGTGGACATCGACAAGCTCTCAACAATTGTCAACAACACGAATGAGTTGTCCACAGTGCGCAAGGGCCCTCCCAGGACCACCAGGAAGAAGAGTCACTACAAGGCTGCACCAGCATGGGCCCCCAAGAGGTTCCCAGTGCCCCCAAGGGGTTCTGAGGGCCACTCAGGTGGAGAAAAGGGTGTTTGTCTCCCACACAGCCAACTCCGGAGCTTGCTTAAGACTATTGGGCTGGATCTAGGTGTGGAGGAGTTGGGCCGACTGACAAACAGGACCCAGGAGAGGCTCTATGGGATGAAAGGAGAGCCGGAGAGGAAGCACTCTCACAAACGTCCCAGGAGCCCTTCAACATCTGACGGGTCCAGCCCCTCCCCTCCTCCCAAACAGGACTCCCATCTTACTTTTGATTACGGCCACTCTAGTACCAAAGTGTGGGACGGAGAGATAGACAGAGACAAATCTGAAAGAGACCAGGCCAGACGGTCGAGCACCAGAGACCGTGACGAAGAACGAGACTGGGACAGTTCTGAGAGCGACCTAGAAAGAGATTGTGATGAATCTGTGAGGGACTGGGATAGGTACTCTACAAAGAGAGACAGAGACTTGGACAGGAACTCAACCACCAGAGACAGTGAGAGAAACAGGGAAAGATCTGGGAGCGACCACGTCAATGAAAGACACTCTAGTATCAGAGACTGGGACAGAGAGATTGGCAGGGACAGATCTGAGAGTGATAGAGACAGTGACAGACACACCAGTATCAGAGACTGGGACAGAGAGATTGGCAGGGACAGATCTGAGAGTGATAGAGACAGTGACAGACACACCAGTATCAGAGACTGGGACAGAGAGATTGGCAGGGACAGATCTGAGAGTGACAGAGACAGACACTCCAATATCAGAAACTGGGACAGAGAGCGAGACAGGGACGGACACTCTAGTATCAGAGACAGGGACAGAGAGCGAGACCGGGACAGACACTCTAGTATCAGAGACTGGGACAGAGAGCGAGACAGGGACAGAGAGAGAGACAGCCGCTCTAGTACCAGAGACAGGGACAGAGAGAGAGACAGGGACAGACACTCTAGTACCAGAGACAGGGACAGAGAGAGAGACAGGGACAGATACTCTAGTATCAGAGACAGGGACAGAGAGAGAGATAGGGACAGACACTCTAGTATCAGAGACAGGGATCGAGAGAGAGATAGGCGCTCTTGTACCAGAGACTGGGACAGAGACAGAGATAGAGACAGACACTCTAGTAACAGAGAGAGAGACAGGGAGCGAGACAGGAACAGACACTCTAGTAACAGAGAGAGAGACAGGGACAGACACTCTAGTAACAGAGAGAGAGACAGGGACAGACACTCTAGTAACAGAGAAAAAGACAGAGAGAGAGACAGGGACAGGGACAGACACTCTAGTAACAGGGACCGAGACAGAGAGAGAGACAGGCGCTCAAGTACCAGAGAATGGGACAGAGAGAGAGACAGATCTGAAAGAGACACAGAGAGGAACAGGAACAAGCGCTCTAATTCAAGAGACAGAAACCGAGACATCGACTGGGCTGATCGAAGCCGCAGGGATAAGTATCGTAGGTCCAGGGAAAGCTCCCCTGAGCTCTACTCGTACTCCAAAAAACCTTTAAGTCCTGTTTCCCACCCACCCCCTGCATCTGTGATGACAGCCTACCTAAACTCCCAGTACTCTCAGCATACCAGCAGTCCCTATGCTAGCGTCTTCCCTCCAGGGTGGGGCTGTCCACCCCCAGGTGTGATGCCCCCTGGCGTGATGCCCCCTGGCGTGATGCCCCCTGGCGTGATGCCCCCTGGCGTGATGCCCCCAGGCGTGATGCCCCCCTTCACATACCCCCCTGGGTTTTCACCATACTCCAGCACGCCACTACATTACTCCAATAGCACAACAGCATTAAACCAGACATACACATACACCCAAACAACTAGCAATCTTCTACTTACTTCCACCCAGGTTGCTAGTAACCGCCAGTTAACATACATCCCGCTCTCCAGCAACCAGCCCACTAGTACCCAACCACTTCTAAAAAGCCAGCCCTCTAGCAACCGCCAGCTTACGTATATCCAGCCTACAAGCAACTCCCAGGTCATCTCCACCCAGCCCCCAAACAACCTTCAGTTCCCACCTACCCTGACCGGGAGCGTCCGCCAGCTTACATACATCCAGCCTACATGCTACACCCAGGTCACATCTACCCAGCCCGGTAGCAACCGCCAGCTTACATACATCCAGCCTACATGCAACACCCAGGTCAGATCTACCCAGCCCGGTAGGAACCGCCATCTTGCATACATCCGGTCTATTAGGAAACGTAAGAAGGCTGTACCGAAGCCAGAACTAAACCCGGATAGTCTCTCCTTAAGCAGGTCCCAAAAGCTAGCGGAGTCGTCATGCCCTCACCCTCCGCGGGACGTTATGACTGTAGCGATCTTGGACGGCAAGAGAAAAACAAGGAATAGCAAACAAAGGAAAGCGCGTCGGAGAAGGATCTGTCGGGATCTGGAGAAGAAGAATGCGGAAATGATTGCCAAGGCTACGCTAAGAGTGGCAGCACGGGTGGCAGCCAAGTATCCCAGGTCCCTTTCTGAACTTGAGGCAGAGAGAAAGGAAGGGAAGGAAACAATGACCGAAGAAGAGATTAAGGCCCGACTTAAGAAAAAGGTTTGTGGAATTTTTGATTTTAAAGATATTTCCCTCATTTTATGCTGTTCGTAATTTTTTTATGATCGCTTCTGTCCTTTGATATTATTTTTGGATCAGAATGCGGATTTGTGACAATCTGTTCAAATTTAGACTATCCCAGTTTGTTTAATGTTAAATAAATTATATTGAATTATGTTGTGTTTATTATAGTCAGTTAAAGCTAGAGGTTACCTTGAATTGCTTGGAGAAGAACATGTAGGAACTATGGAAGGTCAACATCTTGGACTCATGCTAATAAAGAAACAAATATCCCCTGACTTGAATGGCTCTTCACTTGGTTTTGAATCAGAATCTAACAATAGCAATTTAAATTAGGATAATTTACAGAATTTATTTTTATCTGCTTTGAAATTATGGAAATGCTTGTGTTCAGTGGTTAAAATACCAACAGAAATCAAAATGTAACACAAAATGTTAGGGGTGTGAATACTTCTGAGAGCCAGGAATTTGGAATGTGTAACATATGATATGTTGAGTCTGCCATTGTTTGGATGGGTTTGAGAAAGACATGGCTAAGAGGCTCTTAGTGATGCTGATGGAGAGAAGTAGCTGTTTTTCCCTTTTACATCAGTAGCTAGTCTGATTTCAGTTTACTGATAGGCATTTTGCATATTAGGATGCAGTTTGATATGATATTTTATAGTTTCTGGTAAATAAATATTGTGAACATTACCACTATCACTGCAGCTATATTTTGATGTGTTGTTCTTTTTATTAACACAAGTGTCTTCTCTTTCTCAGCTCATTGAATTTAACCTGAAAATGAGTAACAAATCTACTGAACAAACACCAACACTAAATTAAAGGCCAGGGTGTTGTGGTAAGTGAAAGCACAAGAAACACATTCTGTTTCAATCAAATGTGTGTCCTGGGTCGTCATTGTGAGTCATTCATCTTCATCAACTCTTCTGCAGATCTTCACAGGCTGGAATGAATCCATCTCTTGAACAGAATCTGCAGCTGGCCCATACAGAACGAGTGGACATCATTTGGCCCACTTTCTAACCTTTCAGCAATGGGTTTAGATATCTTACAAAATATTTATCTTTCAGCCACATCAATATATATCAATATACATTAAGGTATACAGTATATTCAGATCAGAATTATCTGTACCTGCACTGGATTGTCTAGGGGTTTTTCTTAACCTCATTGGACTGGCAAACATGTTTGCATGTGTAGGTTATACTTAGCACCTGGTAAGTCGTCTGGTCTTCTCATTCTGTCAGGAAAACTCCTGGCCTAATTCAGCAAAAGCCAAAATGGTAGATAAATAAATACATGTCACTTTGGGGATACTGTTGGAAAGAAATTTGTCATTGTTCCTTGTCTGGTTAGGTGGCCAGTCCCTCTTTCATGTCTGCTGGCTGTCCGTTTGAGAGAGAAATGTTTGACATGTTGACCTTTGAGAGAGGACTACTGGATCTGACCTACTTAAAGTCCACTTTCCAGAAGAAAATGTCCAGGACTTGTTGATTGAATTTGCTATACCAAACTCTCGCCTCCTTTGTGTAAAGGTTAACTGTGTTTGTGCAGAGGCGGTGAGGTTAGTTTAATTTTTATTTTTTAATTAGGTTTTTCTCCGCTTGAAAGTCATTCATCTACAGGGGTTGATCCCCAAATAAATGCTTCTTAGTTATTTAATTAGGTTAATTGTGCTTGAAAATCCATTGATAAGATACGTAGCATGTGATTTTCTTTTTGTGTGCTTGCGGTTCAATTTGAAACGAAATGGGATTTAATGGGAGTGTTCCAGGGCAGATTTTGGAACAAGTGCAATACCATGCAAGATTATTCCTGATGAGACGTGACACTTAAAAATAACTGTTCTTGCATAATAAGATTCTTTTTTTTTTGTTCAACTACAAAATAAAATGAACATCGTTAACCGCCTAAAGATTTTTCTCCGAGTCATGGAGAATGGACCAATTTCTCCACCAAATGAGAGAAGGCTGTGTGAGCTCCCGATTCCTCCAGCGAGGAGCAGGTTGTCCTGGTATACTTACTGTACGACTGTGCTTGCCCCGTTTGATGTGACTATTAAACAAAATGGGCAGAAGTGAGATGTACGATGATGTACGCTGATGCCATTCATGAGGTCTAAGCACACATGATTGCTCTTTAAGTCCTTCCACCAAAGTAGACAAGTAACTTGCCTCAGGTTGACTTGAGTGTGCCATAAACCGTCATGGGGAACCGTCGTGGGGAACCAACTCTGGTCTGACACAATAAGCAGTCCAGAGCATTTTTGCCCAAACAAAAAACAGATGAGGATGTTGCATGTCTCACATGGTTTGGTTGATGCTGGTTATGTTTTGGGACTGAGGGCTGGTTTACAGAAACGATTAGGATGATTTGTGTGCCAGGGTTATCAACAGTGTAAGGTTGGGGTAATTATGATGGCAGGCTAACTGTAATGCTACAGTTGTCAACTGCCGCGGTTTCTGACACACCACTAGATGGCTCTGTAGGCTTACTTTTATTTTGCCATGACAATACCATCTGTAACATTAACTTTTAATTGGTTCCGAAAATTTTTAAAACTCAAACATTTTTGCTATAAGCTGGGAAGCAGGTAGAACTGTTTTCTCTACTATTTGTTTGGATCCTCTTGCTGAATGGATATATTCATGTTTATTTTTCTTATTAAAAGTTATGTTTATGTGGAAGTCATGCTGAGAATGTTATTGTGTGGGGAGGCCACATGCAAAGAAAGGGAAAGAGAGACACATTATGTTTATTTTGCAATGTGTGAAGATATTTGAAAGTATTAGATTCATTAATGAAGCTATGAGGGTTGCTCCATGTACAGACGTGGCCAAACGTTTTGTAGAATGACAAGTATTGGTTTACACAAAGTTTGCTGCTGCAGTGTTTTTAGATTTTCTTTTCTGATGTTACTATAGTATACTGAAGTATAATTACAAGCATTTCATAAGTGTCAAAGGCTACTATTCACAATTACATTAAGTACATGCAGAGTCAGTATTTGCATTGTTGACCCTTCTTCAAGATGTTTACAATTTCCCCTGGTATGCTGTCAATGAACTTCTGGGCCATGTCCTGACTGATGGCAGCCCATTCTTGCATTATCCATGCTTGGAGTTTGTCAGAATCTGTGCGTTTTTGTTTGTCCACCCGTCTATTGAGGATTGACCACAAGTTCTGAATGGGATTAAGGTCTAGGGAGTTTCCTGGCTGTGCTTGCTGGACCTTCTTGGGCATCCTGAAGCCTTTACAACAATTGAACCTCTCTCCTTAAAGTTCTTGACTATCCAATACATTTTAGATTTAGGTGCAATCTTACTAGCAGCGATATCCTTGTCTGTATAGCCCTTTTTGTGCAAATCAATGATGACTGCGTGTTTCCTTGTAGGTAACCATGGTTAACAAAGGAAGAACAATGATTTCAAGCCCCACCTCCTTTTGAAGCTTCTTTCTCAATCAGCATGACAGAGTAATCTCCAGCCTTGTCCTTGTGAACACTATCATCTTTGTTGCTTTATGTCAATTTTTTCACTTCAACAGCAAAATTTGTGGTTCATATGCTGTAAAGATTTATTCCACCAAAAAATCTTTAATTGCACACTATGTTTCTAATTAAGGCATTTGCAACATACATGAATTTGATTTAAAACTTAATTGTCAGATGACACCATACAAAATCTGTGGATTTCGGCTAATGCTTCCTGAAGGCCCAGATGTTCACGGGAAGGGCAGCCAATGAAGTACAATGCCAAATGGACGCCACACCCCATGCACTTGTATATTTCCAAGAGAACCCCTTCTTGACAAATGCCTTTGGAAAGGCTCAGTGTGTGGTCTCAGTTGATCCAGCAGTCGCTGACTCTGGCACATCAAAATAGATTCAGACCCCTTTTGCCACATGTTGTCATGTTATGGAATTCATTTTAAACTAGATTAAAAACATTCTATCAATATGCAGACTAACCAGTAATGTACCTTTTTAATATCAGCTTTGGCAGCAATCACAGCTTTGAATCTTCTTGAGTATTTCTTTTACCAGTTTTGCACACCTGGATTTGGGCAGTTTCTTGCATTGTTCCTTACAGATCCTGGCGAATTCTGCATTGGTGAACAGCGATCTTCAAAATTCCCCACATATATTCAATAGTGTTCAAGTCTGGGCTTTGTTTGGGCTACTCAAGGACATTTACAGACTTGTACCATCGTGACTTGATACTTAGTTTGGCCAGATGGCCAGTTCAACATATTGTCTTGACAGTTCAAAACTAGTTTTTTATAATGATAGAGCCCACTTCAGGGAATATGCTTTTTTTTGTTTTTGTTTTTTATAAACAACTTTCTGCACATTCATGCCTCAACACAATTCTCTGAGGTTTATGGACGTTGTGGCTTGTTTTTTGCTCTGACATGAACTGTGAAATGTGGGGCCTCATATAGACAGTTATGTGCCTTATTAAATCATGTCCACTCAATTGTATTTACCACAGGTGGTCTAAGTTTCAGAGATCATCATCATCTCAAGGATGCAAGTATACAGGAGTTGAACTTGGAGGGTCATGGTAAAGTGTCTATACTTATGTTCATGAGATATTTTGGTTTAAAAATAATAATAATTAAATAGACTGACACAAATGTCATAAATAAGTGAAACATTGAATCAATTATAAATGAAGTCTAACATAACAGAATGTGGAGAAAGTGAAGGGCTCTGAATACTTCCATAATGCACTGTATATACTGTGCTCTGTTACCAAAACCTCCACTCCTTACCACCATTTTCTGTTGATTAAAATCATAAAAATTAAATAAATAATTATTAATTAGATTGACCATATTACATACCAATCCAATCCTCTCAGATCTACACACTTGCATAGGGGGATTATACTGTAATGTGATGTTTACCGCAAGACATGAATGTGACCTTAATGTTTTTACAGTTGTTTTTCATGTAAAACTTAGCAGATAATCTAAGAAATAACGAGCAAGGCCTGCCAAACAGCAAATATCAAGAAGGCAGAAAAGGCTTGCAGAGAAGATGTCCAATATGTGATTATGCTCTCACTTCATTGCAACTCCACTGCAGGATTGAAGATGGCGAGCTGTGCTTTGAGGAAACAAGTTGCTCTTTTGAAACGAATATCCGGGGCAAATGTAATGAATAAGCATT
>JACXGK010009942.1:0-18697 GCA_016801125.1 Novumbra hubbsi
TAACATTAACCACCCTGGTGTAAGGGATCAGTCCTGGTAACATTAACCACCCTGATGTACGTGATTAGTCCTGATAACATTAACCACCCTTGTGTAAGGGATCAGTCCTGGTAACATTAACCACCCTTGTGTAAGGGATCAGTCCTGGTAACATTAACCACCCTGATGTAAGGGATCAGTCCTGGTAACATTAACCACCCTTGTGTAAGGGATCAGTCCTGGTAACATTAACCACCCTGGTGTAAGGGATTAGTCCTGGTAACATTAACCACCCTCGTGTAAGGGATTAGTCCTGATAACATTAACCACCCTTGTGTAAGGGATCAGTCCTGGTAACATTAACCTCCCTGGTGTAAGGGATTAGTCCTGATAGCATTAACCACCCTGATGTACGTGATTAGTCCTGGTAACATTAACCACCCTGGTGTAGGGGATTAGTCTTGATAGGGATTATTCATCGCAAAACAGAGTAGGGACAATGCACCACTAGTGATCTAAGAAGCTAACACAGCAGCCTACTGTAAACACAACCTGAACACTGCTCTCTTAACACAAATCCTTAAACCTGTAGCTACAGGCCAATCTGTTTAGCTGTTCAAATGTTGTTTCTATAGCATCCCTGGTGGCTCCAGGCACGTTGAACATGCCTTATTCCATGCTTTATAAATATGTAGTGTGTTTACTGTTTATGCCCGCAGCAAAACAAAGTGGCTGTTTTAGTTTCCTCAGTAATTGGGGATTCCTTGTTTATCTGAGCTTGTCAGTGTATTGTTAACCCTTTGGTTCTAGGGTTCTCCTGCTGGTTGGAAGATGTAGTCCACATGATAAAATGCCACAAATAGATGGCACATTCAGAATCTCATATGGTGGCACATTACATTGTGCTGTTATAGTCACACCCACAGGGTTTGTGAAAGTATTGATTGGTCCATTGGTGATGTCATGTGGACCGGGGCTAGAATGCACTATTGATAGTTGAGGTGTTGCTTGTCCACACGTTTCCCGCATCTTCTCAAGCGTTCAAATTGCATCAAAGCCCGAGTTCTCCCTGACTGTAATAGTAAAGAGTTAGTTAGTTTAGTGTTTATGTCTTCTAGCCAAACCCTACCATACAACTAGTCCGCTAGCCAAACCCTGCAGTACAACCAGTCCGCTAGCCAAAGCCAGCAGTAGAACTAGTACTCTAGCAGAACCCTGCACTCCAACTAGTCTGCTTGCCAAACCCCGCAGTAGAACTAGTCCTCTAGCCAAAGCCTGCCGTAGAACTAGTACTCTAGCAGAACCCTGCTGTACAACTAGTAGAACTAGTCCACAACCTGAATCCTTCAAGAGAATAGTACACCCCATTGTGTCAGTTGAACACAGATTAATAGCACTACAGCCAGTCAAAGCCTTCAGTGTTACTGGGCCATAGTGTCTGTCAGTTGGACCTGGAACGACAGCACTGAATCTATTGAGTCCTTTTCTAGAACTTAGCCCCTGCATCTGTCAGCTGAAAAGCACTACAATTCTTCAGTTCAGTTCTACAACTCAGTTGGACTCAGAGGCAAACTCACAGTGACACACATCTACTGGACACATGTTGTAGTCAGGGTCCCGAATTACATCCTTTCCTTACCTAGTGTGACAACTGGTCAAAACTACTGCATGTAGGGGTAAATGCGCCATTTGGTACGCCCAGAGAATGAGAAGTGATGTCATCTTCCCATCCTCTGTCTAAACCATTCCCTTACAGTTGCTGTATGCGTGTGTGTGCGTGTGTGTGCGTGCGTGTGTGTGCAAGTGTGTGTGCGTGTGTGTGTGTGTGTGCGCGTAAGCGCGCGTTTGTGTGCGTGTGTGTGTGCCTGTGTGTGTGTGCGTGTGTGTGTGTACTTTGTCACCCACATGTCATTCTCCTTTAGACTGTCAGATGGGTATTCCCCAAGATGCTCTCCAAGACCACTGGAAATGGACAGGTTGGGATTGAAAGCTTACAGAAAGAAACACGAAGACAAACACACTGGTTAGCATAACTCACACACAACTAGCCGTATGTCAATGTGATCTCAAGTTTTACATTTGACATGCCATGGCCAAAAGTTTACTTTAGACTGTGTTCCGTCAGGTTTTGCAACTGGGTTAAAACCACGAATATGTAACAGTGTTTCAGAACAGTTGAAAACAACAACATTTAAATGTCTTGTAAAATGAAGTCTGCTACTGACTTGATCCATCAACGGTGGTGGGTGAGTAGCTAGAAACACATTCTGCCTTCCTATACTGGTGACATTTTTCAAAAATCTGGATTGGTGTCTTAGCGAGCCCTATCAAACCAGAATTTGGCAGATTTCTGAATTTCTGGCAACAGAACAAGAGAATGAAGTGAAGGAAGCCCAGAAACCATAGCAACAAATGCTCTGAACCAAATCTGCCACATCTTAGGTTGAGTGTATTTTATCCTGTCTTGCTGCAGAGTTCATCCACCAATCAGATTCTATTCCATCACAATTACTTGTCCGGCGTGCATTTCAAATGATTAGACCTTAAATTGATCCTTTAGATCATTCAGAAGAATGTATTTATCTGAACAACTTACTCAACTGTACTCAACACGTCCAGTGTAGCCCAACCCAGCATCGCATGGTTTGCGTATACAAACCACTTTGCATTGCTTTGTGAATGTCTGATAATCAATGATAAACAGTAACACCACTCCTGCCACAAAAGCCAGATTGGAAGCCTGTCAGGAAATAACTGACATGGTAAATTGGTAAGTGAAGTGGCATCGTTTAATTAAAAGCCTACACACATTTGGGTGTGCATATTAATAATGTCTATTTAGTAAAGCATAGGGCACTGCTAACTACCCTATTTGTCAACATCATAACCTACATTGTAGTAGCCAACAGGGGAAGAATTATAACTGTACAGTGGCCCTTTGCATTGCCGAAACAGGAATGCTGTTATATTCAATTCATAAAGCGTTTAACAACAGGATATATTGTATTTATAGTTCCTCATGGGAGCATGAAGATCCTGGTAGCAGATCAAATCATTAAGCCCAATCCTCTACATGATCGTTGTAGGTTCAGAAAACGATTTCTTGTTCCAAACTACTAAAATATTGTGTTCTATCTATTGACCCCATGATGTCTGTTGAATCCACGGTCTTTCATCGTCGTCATGGGGACTTTGTGAAATGACATTCACCTCCACTAGCGACCTCCGCTTTAGACCTCTGCTGTTGACCTGTTGACCTGGGCTGTTCAGGCTGTATTTCGGCAGTAGCTTCAAACTTAACAAGCATCCATCTATTGTGGTTCCAACCGTGTCGCTGGCAGCGCCTCAGGACTGCTCGGCTGCCGAAGACCGCGGTGATTAGCACAAACCGTTTACCAGCTGCAGTAGACCCCAAACATTAGATATCCCGTTGGATTGTTCAGCAGAGGCTGTGTGTTTACTTTCCTGCCGGCTTGGGCTCTACAAAGCCGTGTCCATCGATAACATTCAATAACAAATTAATTGGAATAATTGCTGGACCATGCAATCAATTATCAGTCCTAAACACGTCGTTTTTCTTCCCTGAGCCGATCAGAACAGGCCTTGTGCTCCTGTCAGGTGATTTAACTGCTGGCATCCCGTCAAACAAATGACTAGAATGAAGTCACTCTGGCCAATGGGGGTGAGGGGAGGGCATGTACACACTTGTTTCTTTTACACACTTTTACTCACAAGTTTTCTGAAGATTATCTGAAGAAAGGGACTCTTCTGTGCCAGGAGAGGGGCGATGTTTGACTTGGTGAACGGGAGCTGTTCTCCTCCGTAGGCCAAGGTGGCCAAGCGAATATCTCGGGTGCAGAGGTAGAGGTTTGAATGTTGATCGAAGTTAGTGGATGCAGTTCCCCTTGATGCTACGTAGGCAATACGGTGGTCTGGTAGAGGATACCAGGAAACCAGTGGAGTGTGTGGAGGAGCAGGCTGACACGGTGGAACTGGAAAGGTTGAACACCAGATGGGCCTCGGCAAAAGATGCAAATGTTTGGTGACACATGCCGGGACCCACATCGACAGTGAGTAGCAGTAATCCAGACATGAAAGGACAAGTGCCTGGATTAGTAACCTGGGCCATTTCTAGTACTACTGTATAATTGGCCAACAGTCCTTCAGTGTTGCGGTACTCGCAGAGTATCAGAGAAAACCTGGTGCCGCCTGCAAACCGCCTCGAAGCATCTAATTCATGCCGCCTGTCATCACAGCAGTTGCCAGACAGGGAGGGCACCCACGGACTTGGCACCGACCCAGCGAAAGGCTCCGTGATAGACCTCTCCAGTCAACTCTGGCAAACGCAGACGAGGATCTCTCTGAATGTGTTCCCACTCAGAGCGGCATGGAAAGTTCCCTTTCTGTATTTTAGAAAACGAAATGTTGATGCTTTATAAACCTGATCTGGAGTGACAGACAAAACCTCAGTCCTGATTCCAGTGTAGCACAAGGACGATACAGTTTACTGTTAAATTAGAAGCGGACCCCAATTTTGCTTTTCATTGGCTGTTTAAAACCTCCTGCTTTTTTGGTGATGAAACTGCAGATATCAACTAAGGCGCAGAATTCTGTGATATACGGTGGTAAAAGAGATGCCTCAACAAACATGTCATAGGTTGAGTCCATCCGTCCCATCTGGCATAAGAGGAGCAGCAGTAATCACAAATGTGGTTTAATGCCACAATATTGAATCAATAAAATACCCTTAAAGGTGTGAAGTATGACATGTAGAAGAAAATAAATATGATAACTACATGACACTCTGAGGCACTGGCATAACTTCAGGAGTACAACGGGGGTTTCTTCACACACAGCATGGTTTCATTCAATATACACAATATATACAATCTATATAAATGTTTACTATATACACAATATATACAATCTATTTAAATGTGTACTATATACACAATATATACAATCTATTTGAATGTATATACACAATATATACAATCTATTTAAATGTATACTATATACAATCTATTTAAATGTATACTATATGCACAGGATACTATATTTAAGCAATAATGCACAAGGGGGCGTGGCGTGGTGTATGGCCAATATACCATGACCCAGAGCTGTTCTTAGGCACGACGTGCCAGAATATAGACCCGAGTGTAGTGTATGGAAGCCTATAGGGGACTAACTTCAAATGATCATGCAACTTCACAAATGCATTAACAGTGTTTTGAGACAATAGTCAAATGAAAATGCAGGAATGCATCCTAAAAAAGCATCCAAATGGTCATATCGGGGTCTATGGCCATATTAATATTAACATTTGACATTTCATTTTAAGAGACATACCCTGCTTTACGGTTGACTACATTCAAATGTTAATGTAAAAGTGAAAATTAAAATGCACCATAAACAATGTAGCCTAATTTTCCATTTGTTCAAGTATTATTTAAGTCAAAGTTTAAATGAAAATGCACTTTCTAACTAATGGAAAATGGAAATTAAATTTTCAAATATTCAAATGAGCCGTGCAGTGGACAATATTCAATGCGATAAGGTAAACAGAGCCCTGTCAATTGAATTTTCATTTTCAAGTTTAGGGAGAAAACTCAAACATGAAGATGAAATCTGTCAGACCTCTCACCGAGGCGGGTCTTCAGTTAGGACACATTTGAGGCGTCCATAGTAATGTATTGGCACCTTTTGTGAGTTACTGAGTTGACAAATTAAAAGTTGTCAGTTCACACCCCCGGTGTAACGTCTCAAATACCAATGTGATCAGCCTATCAGCATTCAGGATTCAAAGCATCATGTTAATAAACAAACTTTTGCAGCACCATTCACTATCCAATATTCATATGCTATTATTTCAATGTGCTGATTCCGTACTCTCCGGTCAAACTCAGTGTCATTTGAGCTTTTATTTCAGCTCAGGTGGCACAGAGATGTTTGAATCAATTAAATGTATTTATAAAGCCCTTTTTACACCAGCAGTTGTCACAAAGTGCTTTTACAAAACACCCAGCCTAAAACCTAAGTGAGCATGCAACAACAGGATTGAAGCAAGGTGGCTAGGAAAAACTCCCTATGGGGCCTGGATTGTAGGTAGAAACCTAGTGAGGAACCAGGCTCAAAGGGGTGGCCAGACCTCCTCTGGCTGTGCTGCTTAGACCAGGTCCTGTGTGGTAACAGCAAAGTGGATTGTTTAAAGGTTTTACAACCAAGTTGCTAATTTTCCAACCATAACTATTTTCTGAGCCTTGGCAACCTTGGCCCGGTCTGAACAGCTTTCACAACCCTTGTATCTGGGCTTAACCTTCATGCACACACACACACACACATACAAACACACACACAGTTTTCCGCCACCCCACTTCCTGCCCACCGTGCTCGTCTGTCTGCGGGGCTCCATGTGGGGAAGGCACAGATATGAGGGGAAATGATCCATGTATTAGTGGCATGGGGTAAGCATGGATAGCGGCATGGATAGCGGCATGGGGGTAAGCCTGGATCAAAGAATGGCGGTGGGCTCGGCGCTGGGCTGGGCAGATGGCACGGGACTGGCAGGAACTTCCATTATTATTCTCCTGCGGAGCCGCAACCTCCCAAACACCCCCCGTCTAACCTTCGGCAGTAGGACGGTAGGCTGCCTGGTCTCCGAACTAAATCAGAACAGAACGGCGGCATGGCTTTGCGTTTCAGTTACTCTGCATGGTAGCGAGTTCAGGGCAGACACCAGGCTGGGGGCAGGTTTAGCATTTATGGCCGACTGGCAAATAAGTGGACATAACTACTTTAAGCAGCATGACTGACCCTGAGTAGTGCAGGAGAGGAAACATCTTGATCTTTGACTCTACCGACCCCGCTGGGGGGTTGCTGAGGCAACTCGTTTTATTTAAGGCAATTAGTACTTTTAGCAGCACTTGAAAAGCTTTATGGAAGTAAAAGGCAGGGTTTACCTTCAAATGGTCCACCTGAATGTTGCGTGCACCAGGGAGAAAACGTTCCAACCCTGCTGTTTGCAGGAATTCACAAAATATCTGCCACCTGGTTGTTTTTTGTAATGTCATTCGCAAACATTTCTTGCACTTCAATAGTTTGCTCTTAGTGAGCAGACCAAATGTTTTGGTATGTTTGTCAAAAGAACTGAATGCAA
Organism: Novumbra hubbsi; assembly: GCA_016801125.1. Classification (NCBI taxonomy): domain Eukaryota; kingdom Metazoa; phylum Chordata; class Actinopteri; order Esociformes; family Umbridae; genus Novumbra; species Novumbra hubbsi. The sequence continues at coordinate 7,136 of JACXGK010009942.1, forward strand.
CTGTTTGTACTTGTGGCCCTGATTGTCCTGTATGGGGAACCGCTGGGATGCAAGGCTGGATATGGAGGCCAAGCAGGTGAGGAGAGACGGGAGTCAGAGGAATATCTGTCCCTGATTAATCTGGATTGTTTTTTATAGGATTGTTTTTCCTTCTAAATCCAATTATCTGTCTTGTCAAGGATTTTGCCCTATCTCTTTTCTTTGCCCTATCTCTTTTCCAAGCTCTATCTCTCTTCCTCTCTCGCTGCCTCCCTCCAGCCATTGATCCTCCCTCACTTCCCTCATTCTCTTCTTTCTTCTGCCAGCCTTTTGCCCATCTCCATCAAAGGCAGTGCACTTTAAAGGGACTAGGGTGTAAGTTGGGACTTATGACTCACACATCAGTGACCTTTCCACCAGATAATGGTCTGCGAGCGCCTGGGCTGGACAGCAGGAGAAGGTTATGTTTCTCTAATGTCGCTCTGCTTGCTTACTTTAGTCAGAGAGTGCTGGAATCAGTGTTCAGGATACAGACACACATTCATCTGCCTCTTCTCTCACGAGGGGGGAGGTAAAGGCCACATTCACCCTTTAACTGTTCTCTTACCAGGTGTTGGTTTTTAGGCAGAAAGGTGTGTGTGTGTTTCTGTGCGTATGTGTGTGTCTTCCCTGACTTAGAAGGTGGTCATTGCTGAATGAACCACACGTGAACAACACATTGCTTCCCATGAACCGGTTTTTCAACATTTCCTTTTCTTGCTCCACCAGTGTCACACAAAGGGTGTGGTCTTCAGGGACACGGGGAGAACACACAATTTTACGCCTTAATACAACCGAGAGGATGTCCAAAGTGATTGATGGACATCAAAAGAGAGAGAAAGAGAGAGAGTGGGAGAGAGAGAAGAATGGGAGACGGAATTAGAAACAGGAAAACAGAGGGAGAAAATGGAGACAGAAGTAGAAACAGGATGAGAGAGGGAGAGGGTGAGGGAGGGGGAAACATGGAGACAGAGGGAGGAACAGGGAGAAAGAGGGAGGAATAGGGAGAGAAAGGGGAGGAATAGGGAGAGAGAGAGGAGAAAGAGGAAAAGGGAGGAAGAGGGCAACAGGCTATTTCATTTTCGTCCTTTGTGGGTTCAACTGTCCTTTTCTCTTAAAAAATATATTTTCTCAGACATACTTTTTCTGGACTCTAAGGGAACTACTCCGTCCAATTGTCTTTAACAAGTTGTCTGGAGAACTGGGCCATGTGAAATGACAGTGTGAAGATGATAATGATATGAGGGATCTATAGAGCCCAGGTTCTGGTCAGAGGTAGTGCACTTTGTAGGGAACAGTTTGGTGTTTCAGACACAGCCCCGGCTCTGGGGACATGATGGTGAGACAGATACTGATCGAACCAGAACTGATAGATATCATTAAGACATTTAACCCAAGATAAATGAGGGACAGTGCATTGGAAGGTGAAGAGGGATAAGAGACTAAGATCAGCAGCCAACGTCACATATGATTTTGTCTTTGGGTCTCAGAAAAGCACTGTATACGCTTAATGTACTATTATTATTATCATGATCTGGGGATGAAATGGCGGTCTGTCCTGGTAGTGACTAGGCAGATTGTGTGAGCTTATAGCAGGAACGGTTCTGATTGGAGGTCTTCCATGGACCTGTTAGAAGTGATACTGATTAAAGGTTATTAACGTGCTACTGATTATTTAAGCTGATTTAAGTGCTACTGATTTTTAAAACAGAGTCTCTTCAAAATATACGAGCAGAGGAGTGAGGAAATGAAAGGAAGAAAGAAGGAAGAGGAAGAAAAGGGGAAAAAGCAGTATTGTTAGTTCCCAGATGTCACCTGGAGCAGAAAGGAGCTGTCAAGCCTCATTTCATCATTTCCAGCCAGAGAAACCTTCTTTTTGATCCTCCGCATCCTCCCTTGCCTTTTTAGACCTTCGCCTCCTAATGTTTTTCAAGGAGTCAGGGTGAGACAGGGAGGTCCAGATGGAGGTGTTAACTGAGACCTGGGGAGGTTCAGGGTAGGGGGAGGAGACAGAGTTAACGGTCAGATGTGGAGATACATGGGAGGAATTAGTTAGATTTTAGAGGAGGTTATCACTTAAGTGTTATCACTTAGCTGTGGAGAAGCAGGGGAGGAGTCAGGTAGGTTTTCCAGTGTTATCACTGGAAGACCCTTTGGTGATAACAGGTATGACCAAAGTCAGAAACAATTAGATTAGAAACAACATTTCCCTTGATTCCTTAAACCCTGCACTATTAGATGCTTGCTAGTCAAAAGCCAACACTTTCTTCTTGGAGTACAAAGCTCCCCTCAGAAACACAGACAACTCCTGGCGATGGAGTAAAATTCTCCCCTCAGAAACACCAGAGACTTCTGGTGAGGCTACAAAGCTCCTGTCAGAAACAAAGGAAACTCCTGGTGATGGAGTACAAAGCTCCCATCAGAAACACAGGAAACTCCTGGTGATGGAGTACAAAGCTCCTGTCAGAAACAGAGGAGACTTCTGGTGATGTCATACAAAGCTCCTGTCAGAAACACAGGAAACTCCTGGTGATGGAGTACAAAGCGCCTGTCAGAAACAGAGGAGACTTCTGGTGATGTCATACAAAGATCCTGTCAGAAACACAGGAAACTCCTGATGATGGTGTACAAATCTCCTGTCAGAAACAGAGGAGACTTCTGGTGATGTCATACAAAGCTCCTGTCAGAAACAGAGGAGACTTATGTTGATGGCGTACAAAGAACCCCTTAGAAACACAGGAAACTCCTGATGATGGAATACAAAGCTCCCCTCAGAAACACAGGAGACTCTTGGTGATGGAGTAGAAATTTTCCCTCAGAATCAAAGGAGACTCTTGGTGATGGAGTACAAAGCTTCCTTCAGAATTACAGGAGACTCCTGGTGATGGAGTACAAAGCTTCCCTCAGAATCACAGGAGACTCCTGGTGATGGAGTACAGTAGAGTAACGCAGGAGACTCCTGGTGATGGAGTACAGTAGAGTAACGCAGGAGACTCCTGGTGATGGAGTATGTGCCTGTTCTCAGGGGTAGATTACCCAGCATGGCTCCCAAAGCACATGCTGTATTGTTTCATTTCTTAATAGACTGAAAAGCTCAGTTCCCCTCGACTTCACATGTGAATTAGCTGAGTGAAGAACAACAGAGACCCGGTGCATCAGGAACATTTCTCATGTGTATGGTTGGTATACCTTGTACAGTCTAGGGATATGGTGCTGTTTCTTCTTGTTCTGGCTCCAGATGTCGACTTCATTAAGATCATTTGTTAGGAGGAACTGTTCAATGCAATGTCTCCACTGCTGAAAAATATTCACAGAACACTTAAATCACATATCGGGTCTTTATGAAAGAAAAATATTAAAGATCAAAATCTTGACGGTAAATTGTGTAATTTGCTGATAACAAAATGACTTAACAACTATCAATGGAAACCAACATTCCCAACCAATTGAGGGCTCCATTCAAACTCCCAGGAAAACCACAGACAAACCCTAATTTGACTCAGTAGAGAGTATGGCCCCGACATACCTGTATGCACACCAAATAACGTCTGGACATGCTCTTGATGGGACTGCGGATGGTGTCCTGGGGATCGTCTCCCAGACCTGGATCAGGGTGTCAGGGACAGTATGTGTTTCTGCTTGGTGGGTTGGATGCCACGATACATAACGTCCCAGAGGTTCTCAATTGGATTCAGGTCTGGGGAACATGAGGGCCAGTCAATGAGAGCAATGCCTTCGTCCTCCAGGAACTGCCTACACACTCTGGCCACATGAGGCCGGGCATTGTTCTGCACCAGGAGGAACCCAGGGCCCACTTCACTAGCATAAGGTCTGACGATGGGTCTGTCTGAGGATTTCATCCCTCCAAGGACATGCCTCCCCAGATCATTACTGACCCACCGCCAAACGGTCATGCTGGATGATATTGCAGGCAGCATAATGGCTCTTTCAAGTCAGTCACATGTGCTCAGTGTAAACCTGCTCTCATCTGTGAAGAGAACGGTGCGTGCACCTGACAAATCTGGAGAATAGAGGTGGAGGCTGGGGTGGAGGCTGGGGTGGAGGCTGGGGTGGAGGCTGGGGTGGAGGCTGGGGTGGAGGCTGGGGTGGAGGTTAACTGCATGCTAAGATGTAAAATACAACAGAGGACAGAGGGAGTTCCCCTGCAGACTTCACCAGGCTGCTCAACTGGATTTGGACTGAGAATACACTAGAAATATTACTAATGAAGACCAAAATAGAAACTTTTCAAAACAATCGTAATTCTTGAAACCCTTTCGCTCAGTTTGCCCATGTGGTGTACTGGGCCTGTCGATCCTCATTAAAACCTGACTAGAGGAGTGGAGGTAACGTAAAGACTGCAGATGCCTCCGTACAGGTGCACTGAGTGATGCATATAACTTAACGACTGCAGATGCTTCCGTACAGGTGCACTGAGTGATGCATATAACTTAACGACTGCAGATGCTTCCGTACAGGTGCACTGAGTGATGCATATAACTTAATGACTGCAGATGCTTCCGTACAGGTGCACTGAGTGATGCATATAACTTAACGACTGCAGATGCTTCCGTACAGGTGCACTAAGTGATGCATATAAGGATCTAAGGGAAAGAGGGATATTTTTGGGTCTATATCCACGAGTCACGAGGGGTCAACCATTGGTTTGATGAGTATGAAGATGATTTCAATGCTCACAGAGTATTATTAAAAGATGAGGAGATGGGCATGTATTTTTCTGAACAATGACATGTCTTAGTTTCAACGTTAGGCTTTGTACTATTTTCAATTAGATACATGGATTAATTGTTAGCATAATTGAATTCTGTATTTATCAACATTTTACACAACTTTTTGTTTTGTTTCAACTGTATATATATATATATATATATATATTTGTAATTGTGTGCACTTGTTTGACTAGTACCTTAATACTTATTTTCCACCATAATTTGCAAATAAATTCATAAAAAATCCAACAATGTGATTTTCTGGATTTCTTTTCTCATTTTGTCTGTCATAGTTGAAGTGTACATATGATGAAAATTACAGGCCTCTCTCATCTTTTTCAGTGGGAGAACTTGCACAATTGGTGGCTGACTAAATACTTTTTAGCTCAACTGTATATATATGATTACATTTGAGATTACATAGGTCAGCATAAATGCTAATAGTGTACATATGCTAACACTTTAAATGCTCATAAATTACTTCACAAAGTCAAGTCCACTTTGGAAAAGCTATTTCTATAAAACATGGTTAAACTGGGACTCATGGGCATCCAAGACCCAAACTACTGTAGGGTTTGTCAGCACATTAAAAATGAGGTGTAACAAGCTGTGATTTATGGAGGCATTCATCATTACGTACAACCCATTCTGTATTCACTGGAGGAGAATCGAGGAGAGCATGGACGAGGTGGAAGGAGAAAATGGAGGAGGAGGGAAAAGAGATGGAGGAAGAAAACAGAGGAATGATGGAGTAGAGGTTAAGAAATAGAAGCTGCAAAGGAAGGAGAGAAGAAGAGGGTGGGGTAGACGAAGAGGGTGTGGTAGAATCAGTGGGTGGGGTTGAAGAGGAAGGTGTTGTAGAAGAGGGGGGTAGGGTATTGGAGGAGAGTGGGGTAGAAGAGGAGGGTGGGGTAGAAGAGGGACTGGGGTAAAGGAAGAGGGTGGAGTAGAAGAAAAGGGTGAGGTCGAAGAGGGGTTGGGGTAAAGGAAGAAGGTGAGGTAGAAGAGGAGGGTGTGGTAGAAAAGGTGTGGTAGAAGAAGAGGGTGTGGTAAAAGAAGAAGGTGGGGTAAAAGTGCAGGGTGGGGTAGAAGAGGAGGGTGGGGTAGAAGAAGAGGGTGTGGTAGAAGAAGAGGGTGTGGTAAAAGAAGAAGGTGGGGTAAAAGTATAGGGTGGGGTAGAAGTGGAGGGTGGGTTAGATGAAAAGGATGGTGTAGTAGCCTTCTTTCTCATATCACCCATTAGCTCCACATATTCTCCAGCCCGTCTTAATCTGTTCAAAGTTGCTATTGATCTTTTTCACATGGAACGCAGATTCTGTAATAAATCTTCCTCATTTAACAGATCAATATTTAACAAACACATTTCTGAATGTTGTATCAGAAATTAACGTTCACAATATTCACAAAGCTGAGCCTTTCAAAACATCCATATACACAGTTAGCAACAACGTCATGATAATCCTGTAGAATCAACACAGAAATAAAACTAATTTAACCTCCACATTGATTGGCTGGTGGTTGTCTTCACCTCGTATCGGCTGTCCATTGACGAGACTCCGCCTCTGTCTGCCAATGTAATGAGAAAAGGCAAGGGATTAAACAGGAAACCAACTGCTGACAGAGAGATAGCCCTGAAGCCTTCAATCTGGCTTATTCTTAAACCTTTTAATTTATCTCTCTAAGGCTTCTGGGAGTTGGGTTTAAAAGTATACAGAGCCACACAAAACACACTCACACATCATGCACACAAACACTATTACACCAACACACACACAGCATCCCTGTGGTGTGTGAGATAGCAGCGAAGAAGACAGGGAGTGAAGGAGGGGTAAAAGATCAGGAGAACTGAGGACGGGAGGCAGGGGAGCAATGGAATGGAAGTAGCCGAGGCACGGAGCTAGAATTCTGTCCCCTTCATCAGTATCCACACACCACATCAGGATGGATGAACCCTTGTCTTGGTACTGACCAGAAGGCTGTCTTGTTTTGGTACTGACTACAAGGCCGGCTTGTTTTGGTACTGACTACAAGAGGGGCTTGTTTTGGTACTGACTACAAGGCTGACTCGTTTTGGTTCTGACTAAATGGCCGGCATGTTTCGGTATTGACTACTAGGTTGGCTTGTTTTGATACTGACTACAAGGCCGGCTTGTTTTGGTTCTGACAACAAGACCGGCTGGTTTTGATACTGAGTTGTTTTGAGGCCGGTTGGCACTTTGTTCACTTAAAGGCTAATAAAGTTCCCTGAGGATAAAACTCATCATAGCGAACAAGCAAGAGGAAACCACAAAGATGAACTGACAGTTCATCTTTTCAGAAGCTCTATTCTCAGCACACCTGTGGCAATTAACTAATTAGTGAAAACGGGTTTGAACTGCTTTTAGGGATTCTTCGTTGCTTTAAATAATTATTTTAGAATTATGATTTTAAACAACAATAAATCATGTATTTTACCTATATCCGAAGTGATGCTTGGCTTGTGACAGCTATTGGCTCAAATAAATTAATCTCTTTTAGCGCTTTTTTACAAGCTACAAAGTCACAGTATATTCTATTAGGATTAAAGGAAACCAAAGCTAACCTATTGTGTCATCTCCCTTTTTACAAAGCTAACCTATTGTGTCATCTCCCTTTTTACAAAGATAACCTATTGTGTCATCTCCATTTTTACAATGATAACCTAACATGTCATTACTTTTTTTTTTACAAAGCCACCCAATAAATAAATGTTCTCATGTTATCGTATTTTAAACAAAGCTCAATTATTATTTAATCTCCTTTTAAATAATTAATCTCTCATGTCATCTCTTTTTTAATTAATGAACGTTCTCATGACATCTATTTTTTTTACAAAAATCACCTCTGATGTCATCTCTGTTTTAATTAATGTTCTCATGTCATGTCCTCTTTGGTATAGTTAACCCCTCTCCCATACTAGACAGTGGATACAGGGTTTACAATGCTACAATGGTTTGGAAGTAGGAGGAAGACGAACAGAAGGAGGGGTGGAGGTGGTGGTGTAGAAAGGGGTGTGGCTGAAAAAAAGGGGGTGGAGAACAGGAAAGAAAAAGTATCTCAATTTAAAATTGAAGTAAATACTGTCATCCCCCATAAATGCCTTTGAGAGACAACAGCACAGGAGTGTCGGCTATCAAGTATTACCGCTGGCAAGCAATTATTTCAGCTGCTTTTGTATATTATCATGAAAATCAGCAGCAGCTCATTCAGCAAAAGGCTGATGGTCATTTTACTTTACATACTGCAGGTACTAGCCAGAGATAGCAATACTTTCCTATGTTATTGTCTATAAGACATGTCTTAATCGTATCATTGTGTTGGTACAGAAACATTTCTGTAGTGCAGAAAATGCGGCCTTGAACTTTTAATTAAGAGGAAGTCTAAATATTTGCCTTGTAATTTGCCTTCTTGTACTCATAAAATGTTCAGCCAGCACAGCCTGGAACCTTTGTTTCTTCTTCCTAAATGGACTGTTTTTTGGAAACAGGGTTGTAAATGAACCAATCAAAAGAGTGAGTTTTGGCAGGACAGAGACACATAACCTTTAAGGAAAGCAGTTTGTTCTTACACATGTAAAAGCAAAGCACATCTTGTTGAGAGGAAAGGAGACATCAGAGGACATGAGGCAAAAGGAATTGAAACACCAACCATTTTAGAACGTTTTGAGCTCCATCAATCCACTGTGAGGCAAATCATTTACGATCGGAGAGTATTTAACATGACACCAACTCAATCTAGAAGAGGACAACCCTACAAAACATCTCCATGTGCCACAAAACCATAAATCAGATAAATGGCCAAACCAAAAATAACATGTAGATTTGCAGATGTCTGTTGAAGCATCTCAGTTTACTGTGCCATAAGAAAAACACTGAATTAAAATAGCGTTCATGGTAGGGTTGCTAGGTAGACACCTCAGCAGTCAATAAAGGACCCACAGCCGGTATAAACTTTGCCATAGATCATCTGGATAAACCGGAATGTGAGTCCAAAATGGCCCCTTTAGGTCACAATTAAATCCTCTGTGTTTTGAAAAGAAAACAACACTACCTACCACTAACCAGTATCTAACCTAACCCTAACTATACCAATAACCACTATCTAACCTAACCCTAACCTTAACCAAACCACTAACCACTATCTAATCTAACGTAACCCTAACCCTACCTCTAACCACTATCTAACCTAACCCTAACCTTAACCATACCACTAACCACTGTCTAACTTAACCATAACCCTACCACTAACCACTATCTAACCTAACCCTAACCATACCACTAACCACTATTTACGGTTCACAAAAGGATCTTGTTGGTTTTTTTAATATGTTATTCAAACATAATTACAATTTTTGTAGGATTCAAAGACTTTCAAGCAGCAATGTATCTACATATATCAAACAAAAATGAGTTCCTACTAATTAGCAACATGTAGAGATATCTGTATATATACATTCTTTATAACCATAATTAATATTGATGTACTGCTGTGACAAAGCTGGATGAAATCCAGGCAGAGTCTGAAAGTTGTTGATGCTCGTTATAGTTTTGAAGATTGCATTTTTGTTTTGCCCAACTTTCCAAATAAAACAGTAGTCTACTTGTTCATTGTGTATTTGCCTGAACAGAAAAGGCATCACAGCAGAGTATGTGATTATTGTGAGAATAACCCCCAAAGCACTCCTGGGATCCGAATGTTTGTCAGCAGAATGTCATTTGAAAATCACATTTTGCAAATAGAAAATAACTAGAAATTACAAAAAAAAAAAATGTTCTCTGCTGCACCAATTTTAGCCTGCATCCTAAAAGGAATCCCATTTTCTATGGTACAATTCTTTAAAAGGAAACGTCTTCACATTGTACTCTCACAGTCATTGTCAACTGTTAGGACCTAGGTTGGCCTGTCTTAATCTGTGATTAATTGTGGTGGAGCTCAGCTCCCTGGAGGCCAGTCAGTGGGTCACCACTTATGCCACCATCACAGCCCGCAGGGCACACTTGCCCGTTCATAAATGAGTGTGCCCTGCATACAGCCTCTCTTTATTCTTCAGAGTTGAGAGTTGCACACTGCTTGTGTGGCGAACCTGGTCGTGCCCCAGCTGTGCCCTCTTACCTTTGTTTACTAGGAAGAAGAAGACCATGACCTTTCTTCGCCTCTCTCGTCAGACCTCTCTCACCAGGCCCTCTCTCGCCAGGCCTCTCTCACCAGGCCCTCTCTCGTCAGACCTCTCTCACCAGGCCCTCTCTCGCCAGGCCTCTCTCACCAGGCCCTCTCTCGCCAGGCCTCTCTCACCAGGCCCTCTCTCGCCAGGCCTCTCTCACCAGGCCCTCTCTCGCCAGGCCTCTCTCACCAGGCCCTCTCTTGCCAGGCCCTCTCTCATCAGGGCTTCTCTCCCTAGGCCTCTCTCGCCAGGTCTCTCTCGCCAGGTCTCTCTTGCCAGGCCCTCTCTCACCAGGCCCTCTCTCACCAGGCCCTCCTTCCCCAGGCCTCTCTCGCCAGGCCCTCTTTCGCCAGGCCTCTCTCACCAGGCCCTCTCTCGCTAGGCCTCTCTCGCCAGGCCCTCTTTCGCCAGGCCTCTCTCATCAGGGCTTCTCTCAATAGGCCTCTCTCACCAGGACTTTCTCTTGCCAGGTCAACCAATCATGAGAGCGAATCAACTGACTGTTATCCTAACTACTCCTCGGTGGTTAGCCCAGCATCGGTGTGGACGCTGAAGGCACCTCTGTCTGCTTAATTCCTGAAAGGGACCATTTTGTTCGCCACAGATTATCTGCAGACAGCTCTACCGCCACTAGGTGGTCAATGTTCGCGCGTTGGTGCGACAGGGGTTTGCTGGACAACATCTCTTGCCCTATGAAACTGATACTCTCTTTTTACAGTGTGTTTTTGATATGTAGCGATCGCCCTCATCCATCAAAGGATACACGTACAGTTCAGTGAACCGGTGTCTGCAGAATACTGAACTGGAGTCATAACGACATATTGAAATGGCATCAGCAGGATACTGAAATACTGTAATACAGGAATACACTGCCAGGTGCCAATTGGCCCACAGCCTTTGCCTTGCGGTGTTGAAGCTCAAAAGCACATTTGTGGGAATTAAAGGGTAATTTGAGTTTTGCTTTGTGGAGATGTTTTATCTTGTGAATAAATTAATTATGAAATTCTGGTTGGGCTGTGAGGACACATAAACAATCCAACATATGGGAGATACATGTTGAGACAACATGTTTGAATCTCAAATGGTGCCCTATATTCTACATAATGTAGAATACCCATATGGCTAGTAGGTCACAACCTAGTAGAATCAGCAGCAGTTTGGGACACAATCTATATATGCTATTTCTAGGTTGACTGAGGAAGAAATGGAGCATTTGATGTGCTGCTGTGCTTTTTTTATAACATATTTTCTCCTTCATTGTCATAAGACCATAAGATAATATTTATGTAGGGTTAGGCAATAAGGAGATAAACATTTGAAACATTTGGGACCCAATACAAAAACATGAAGACTGTCTACTGGCAGCAAATATTCACAGAATCTGTGTGCAGTTAAAATAAATCACACGTGGAATCACGCCTGCAACAATCTTAACAGGAGACATACTGAATCACTGCTGTTTCACCTGGAACATGGCCAAAGGTCCCTTACCAACGCACCCTAGGGACTTGAGCCAAAGGTCCCTTACCAACGCACCCTAGGGACTTGAGCCAAAGGTCCCTTACCAACGCACCCTAGGGACTTGAGCCAAAGGTCCCTTACCAACGCACCCTAGGGACTTGAGCCAAAGGTCCC
>JACXGK010009943.1:0-18918 GCA_016801125.1 Novumbra hubbsi
TGTCCCCATCCCTCTCTGTGTCCTTCTGTGTCCCCATCCCTCTCTGTGTCTTTCTGTGTCCCCATCCTTCTCTGTGTCTTTCTGTGTCCCCATCCTTCTCTCTGTCTTTCTGTGTCCCCATCCCTCTCTGTGTCTTTCTGTGTTCCCATCCCTCTCTGTGTCGTGCACGTGCCTGTTGTCCATGTCTCGTCGTGGGTCCCGTCTCTCTTTGTGTCCAATGTCTGTGTGGGTGACCCATCTGTGTGGAGTGTGTGTATGTGGCCCCTCCATAATTGATCATATTCTCCTTATGTTCATCATAGCCCAAACCTTCCATAAGCGAGACATACAAGGTTTGCTTATTCTTTCACTCAGTGGCACCCTGGTAGATGTGGGCAACCTGGCTACGGTGGGATGACATTACATCACAACTACAGGCATTCAAATTCATTTCCAATATGTTACATGGGCCAGTTGTATGTGTGAGATAAATATTTAACCGTTTGTTGGCGGAGTGTGTGTGTGTTGGGTTTTAGTGCTATGCCGTTTCATAGACTTTCCCCATAACAGCCTTACTTTGTTTCATCACCGTCACTGCAAAGCCAAATCTCTGAATCAATCAACAGCCGGATGCCAATTAATGTCTCAGATGACTTACCATAATGGACATCCAGACGGCCAGGCAGTGTTCTGGGCCTCTTGTTCCTGTCTGAACCGGCTGACAGGTCCTGCTCGGCTTCCATTGTCGTCTGGATCCTACCCCAGCCGTTGGCTATACCTCACAAACCTTCACATGGCCTTGGGTCTACTGTACCTCAGCACCCCTGGACATCCAATCCAACCTTTCAATAATTAACACAAAAAAGGCCCCCCTATATGAGTGTTTGCCACATAGGAATGCTCTTCCACGGTCTGCGTGTTCATTGGCTGTCCGACTGAAATGGGCGTCAAAGAAGTTTCCGAGACGTTTCTGAAAGACACCTGCATTTCACCTGTGCCAGGAACTCGGCAGTTATTGTAAGTATATCTTTCCTTGGAGGAATCTCTGGTAGAATGTTTTGTTTTTTTGCTTGGCTGTTTGGAGAAGGCATTGTTTCGATGATCCGAGAATGGGATGGTAGTGTTTTACAGGCAGAAAAAGATGGCAGAGAATGATCTGTGACGATGTGACTATTATAATTGTTTTTGAATACTCACTTAATTCGGTATTTCATTTTAGGCCTTCTGTTGGATTTTCTTTAACAACCGGTAGGATTTCTTTGTTAAAATAAAACCAAGAATTATTTTAATAATTTCACACATTATCTAAATAGTAAAGGGATTGTGTGGGGATTGTATAAATACCTAAAACAAATGGTTATACAGGACAAGCTGGATCAAAATAAGAAATGAAAAGCATTCATTGGTTTGTTAAAGCATTTGAAAAAATCCTTCTTTTGGTGAGGCTAGTGTTCTCTTAGTATTTCGTAATTGTAGTATCCCTGTAGTTAAGTTACCCCAGCATTTTGAAACAGTGCCAGTGTAGAGTTCCCAGGTGGCACGGTCTACCCTAAGTGGACATGGTAACATTTAGGCTAATTAATAGCATTAAGCCCCTTAAAAATCCTGTGAATCACCACGGTTACCTGAACCGTGCTATCAGTTGTCTGACCCAGTGACAGTGCCTGTCTCACAAGCTGTGTGGCGTGGTGAATCAGTGTGCTTACAAATACTGTATGCACACTTACGAGTGTGTGTGTGTGTGTGTATGTGTGTGTGTATATTGCACACAGCTTCTGTCCTGGGGGCCTTGGTCTCTTACAAGATTGCTTTGGGGCCTCTTATCAACTCATGGGTCATGTTCTGAGGTCGCATTTCTCTCCAGGTGGGGTGCTCTTGGCCAGCTTGGCTTTGAGTGGTCGTTGACGTCATGTTGTTGACGTTGTTGTTGTGTTCTTTCTTTTTTTGCCACGGTTAAATGGGAATGTCACCATAGTAACTTATGTACTTATTACTATGGTACTAATTCTTTATCCAGGCAGACAGATCTGCATCAAGCATAGTCGACTGGGACCAAGCAGGAAAGGTGTTAACACGCTGTAAATATCTGCTGCATACAATGGCTCCATCAGTCAAGGACAACTGCCGCCACACACAAAACGACTTGTAACGCGATCAGTATAACATGGAGGCTTGTCAAAACTAAACAAAACAAGGCTGAATCTATTTTTCAGATCGTCAAGCAATCATTAAACAATGACGTCAGTTCCTGGACTACAGCATCTATGCGCTCTATTCTCTTCCTGTCTTTCAGATACTTCTCATCCAGAGGGAGTGTAGAGAACGACGGTGTCACAGACCCACTCAGTCTTTACCTTCCACCCATCTGCCTACCAGGTTACAAGTAGGAAGCAACCCACTGTAATGGAGAACAACAAGGTGACCAACCCTGATCTGTGAAAGCAGCCAGTGACATTACTAACAACACTGCATATATAATATGTACAACACTGCATATGTAATATTACTAACGCAGTGATATAACACATGATACATACACGTGATATTTTTCACCGCACGTGTATCGGACGTCCTCCTCATCCTTACCCCATGTTCCCCCAGCAGCCAGTAAAGGAGGTGTCCCCCCAGCCTCGCTACCCAACCACAACGCCAGCATCATCCTCAACTTTGACCCCAGCGTACTCCTCTGTAAAAAGCACCACTGGGTCAATCCAGCATGTTCAGGTGGCTTCCTCTGGTAAGGATGCCATGCATTGTTTTTTAAGACAACTGCGCACAATTTCACGTTTGTATTTTGTTCGAGTTGTGGGTTGTGTCCCCTTTTTCAGTGGTTGGCTCGTTTACCTCGCTAAAACCCCCGGAGCGGGACCAGACGTTGTTCTCTCAGATGAAGCCCGTCAAGTCTCTAAGGCAGGCTGGGATCACCGCCGTCTTCACCGGACAAAATGTCAGTCTGACAGCTCAGTTTTTCCAATCGATTGGCACTTTCCTTAGCATTTCCACCCAGGTGGTGGGACAAATCCACACCTTGAATCAGATTGAAATGTAAGAGTTGACCGAGCCAAATACAATCGCGGTAGACGCCATTGTTTTAAGATTTCTTACAGTTCCGACTGACGATACAATTCGTTCCAGAACTATAACGGTTGTATTGTCGCTGAGCTGTGCTCGTCTCCGCGTGAGAGAGGAAGGAGAGGTTTTGTCACCCTTTGTATATGCAGAAGAGACTTGAGCGGTTCAAGAGTGTCTTGGATAATGGTTTTGATGTAAGCCGTGACCAGCTTTTCAAAACATTTCCTGGCCACTGATTTGAGTGGCAGCTGTTATTTTCAAAGATTACCTTCTTTGGCACCGTCTATAAAGGGGGAGAATATAGGCCAGTGTAAATGAAAACACACTGATGTAAGTTGTATATGTGCACTACACTATATATTGCTCAATCTAAATGCGTCGATGACATCTGTAATGTGCTGGCAGAGGGCGGACTCTGAGGGGAGGCCGTTGGAGGGCATCCCCACCGAGGAGGTGATCCTGGCTGACATTGACTCCCTGGTGCCCACTCACGATGAGGGCGGCCAGCCCATAGCGGAGTGGAAGAGGCAAGTGATGGTGCACCAACTGAGGGCCAGGCTGCAGCACGAGGAGGAACAGAGAACACAGGTATGGGTGGAGTCGCGTTATGGAGCCACAGTCATTCCAATCTACCGGAATATATGTAAACACGTTTGAAGATTTTGCCATTCATATTGTAGCCTATGAAAATTTCTAATAGCCTCTCAAGTGGTGATGGTGATTCTGGGTGTTTTGAGTGAGCCGACATGTATGGCTACATTCGTCTGAAACCTCATTTGACTTTGATCACGGTCTTGGGTGTCTGACCATTTCTGCCTCAACCTTTTCCACGTTTTAACTGAGGCCAACTTATCCCTTTGGCTGGTCACCAGGACAAGGCTAACGGCCACCCCGAGACGGATGGCTGGAAGTTCTCCCTGGCCCATAACGCTATCCTGGGCCCGTTTGGCGAACTTCTGACCGAGGACGACTTGCTCTACCTGGAGAAACAGATAGAGAGCATGTCCATGCAGAAGCGCTGCCAGGCCTACGAGCTGGAACTGGCCCGTCTCACCGAGGAGCTCCGGACGATTCTGCCCGACCCCATCGTCCACATCACCGTTAACACGGAGTTCGTCCAGCAGATGGACGCGGAAGGACGCCTACCTCTTCCCGTGTGGTGTAGCCGTGTCTCAGGCATTGTCAAGAGCATGTACCAGCTCCTGGCCAGTCTTTCGGCAAGCCGAGATGAGGAAGCGACGAGGGAGGTGACGGGGGAACGGGTGGAGGTGGGGACCGAGAGGGGCGTGTCTAAACTGCAGCGCGTCGAGATGGTGTCGGCCTTCAGCCACCGCTTGGAGAGCCAGAGCTACAACCGAGGGAGAAGGGCGAACGTGGAGATGGAGATCCAGCAGTCCGGGGTTTCTGTGAAGAGTTTGAGGTCTAACTTTGAAGGTCAAATCGGGGGGATTTACCCATTCGGGGGGTTTGCCAATGACACCTGTCCACCGGTCAACAGGAGCCGGCCTACGAGAGGAACAGTGGAATCTGCTGAGGTAGTTGATGGAACGCCTAACACCACTCCGGGTTGTGAACCGGAGCCAGGCCACCATAGAATCCCTAACACCAACCGTGTCATGGAGACAACCAGCCTGAGAAAAGAGCGCATTGTCGTCCTATTCCTGAGCCACTGGAAGAAGTCGGCGTATGCCATCTCTGTTCGAGCCAAGATGAGACAGGAGGCGATCGAAAGAGCAGAAGTGGTGGTGGACACAATGAGGAACTCAAGTCAAGTAGGGACGCACAAACATTCAACAAACATACAGTCAGGGTTAATTAATTGGTCCATGACACACCCAGACACGCCACAACATACCAGCTCTCTCTTCAGCCTCTACCGGCAAAGAACTGCAGTCGACAAGATGCTTAACAGCTGGCGGAGCACAAAAAAGCCTCCCGGATCCCTCAACCAGCAACACCCGATCACCTATTCCCCTGAGCACTTTCTGCCTCCCCAAGTTGACGGGACTCCCATGACCTACGAATGCCTAACCCTAGACCTTTTCATGCTGGGATACTTCCACATCCTGGAGCAGAAGTTGCCGGCTGAGGAGCGGAAAATGAGGCACCTGCTGTGCTTCGAGGTCTTTGACCATGTAGGGGGTTTCCCATGGGAGAACGTCAGGGACTTTCACAAAGCAGTGCTCCAGGAAATTCAGGTAGGGAAGCGACGGTGGAGTGATGGATTTGAGGACATCAAAGCCCAGTTCTTTGGAAATTCTGCATTACCAGGAAACCACCAACCTGTTGGGGTGAAAGAATGTCAGATTCCTAACAGCGGGCTTGTGCCCAAAGTCATAGTTTATAATGCTACTCCCGAAGAAGAGATTCTTAAATGTAGCAGTGGCACAGATTTTTCCTGTTTCAGCAACGATGAGATCTGTAAATATATCGACCGCAGCTTTGCTTTCTGGAAGGAGAAGGAGGCCGAACTTTTTGATTTTAAACACTAAACTTTTTGTTTTGTTTTGTTTTTTTGTAATTTTGTATAACCCTCTTTGTATTTGTTAATTCTTCTTTGCATTGTTTTTTTTTAACAGCAATTTGAAAACAGTAAATGCTCTAAATTCTGTTATTAAATGGATGCTCCGTTGTTTTTAAATTTTATTTGAAAAAATAGTTTTGAATGTACAATAGTGATCTGCCATAGCAGGTCAATGTTTTTGGTGAAATTTGTCTGACAAATCCTACACAATATAGAGTAAATTGATATTTGGTAAAGCTTTTGGACTGCATCTTTACTTATTAAGAGAATAACCTGCTTTCATTCTAAGCATATTATTATATAGATGTAATCACTATGCTAAGAGCCGGAACACATCATCTCAACATAAACTGGAAGTGTTCACACACAAATCAGCTGAAACATTGTCATGTTTTTTTCATTTAGTCCAAGAGTTTTTATACTAGGATTTCTAGTTCCTAGACCAGTTCTTTAACAAGTTTCAGCCAAATACGAAGTCAGATGTTGCAATACCTCTATATTTGTACATTCTGACATCAGACATCAAATCTGACTCCCTGCACCTTTTATGCTATAAGAGTTGCTGAGTCAATAGGGCACCTGGGTGGTTTGGATCTGTCAGGATTTAGGAAGAGAGAAAAGGTAATGACAGTATCCAGTAACATTACGGTATGTATGAATGCACTTTATAGGACATTTTCAGGAAGTTTTTATACATAAGAAAAATATAAAATGTAAATAACTCAAGTCCAAGCTTCTACCGGTTCATGTTTCTCAACAGCAGGAAGACATTGGAAGCTCTCGGACCAATCTAGGAAGTAGCAGGCTTGTTTTGCTGTGACGGTCAGACAGTGGTTTTGCCCCGTGACTCGGGAGGGTGTGCTGTTGCCTCTTCTCTCCTTACGTCTCTATTTCTCTCTGGCTTAAACTCCATTCTGGTCCCCTGTCTTTTCTCTCTCTCTCTCACTCTATCCTTTGATAACCCTATTTCTGTGCCCTCTCTCCCTAAGTCATGACCCCACTGCTGTTGTACACCTACCTACAATGAGCTGATGGCATTCAATGTATGAGAGCTTAGATATTACCACTCAAGTAATGTAGCAGGCTAGCAAGACTCATTAATTTTGTTAGAATATTGTCTTATCTATTTTAGTGCAGCACATTTTGGGGCAAGACAGGTATTCTTTAGGACACGCATCTAGAAGTCAGATTCCTCATCACAAAATGGATATGCAGCATAAATATTTGAGTAAATCTATATGTTTTCTTTTGCTGAGACAGTCATCCTGAAACATGAGCATCTATAATTCATAGTTTTTCATTAGACATTTCCAGTGTTTTTTCTTCAATCTCATGGGACATATGTCTCGTGTTTTCTTAAATTGCTGTCTTTAAGTCAAGGCATCTGTGCCTTAGGATGATGGAGACTTCTGGTAATGGTCCTGGAATGCCAGTTTGGACCTAGAAATTATCCTTTTTGAAAATGGGAGGGAGGAAAGTGGAACTTACTCAGATAAAGGTATCACGGTTCAGGTATGGTGTGGAAGCAAATGCAGACATTTTCAAAAGTAAAAGGTGAATTTAAACCAGAAACACAAAACAAACACTACACGGACTGTAAACGCAAAATGAAAGGTGCTGAATGAAACAGCAAAAAACATATAAGCAACTTACAAAGAAACGTGCAGAGTATCTACTGTGCATTGGAATTAAACAAAGGACAAACCGTGAACGTTGTGACAAACACAAACAATAAACCACACCTAGTGTGGTGAAAACCCAACTTAAGTAGGCTCCCCAATCAGGGACAACTGATGACAGCTGCTCTGACTGGGGAGCAGACAGTGGCATAGAGAAGGCCAGAGGCCTCTCTAAGTGTCAGGTCCTGACTGGGGGTGAGCCCCAAGGCATAGAGAAGGCCTGGGGCCCCAGCCAGGACATGACAAAAGGCATGATTATTTAGCTCTGGCAGAAATAAAATATTGTTACAGGACACAAATAAATAAGTGGCTTTGGAAGCCAAATGTTACGAAAAGTTTTTGGTAACATGAACAAAGATAGAAATTAGACTACAAGATTGCTTCTTGTTTCCGGGGGTATCCACCCTGATGGGGCACTTCGGTGGCATCCACCCTGATGGGGCTTACCTGTGGCATCCACCCTGATGGGGCAATTTGGTGGCATCCATCCTGATGGGGCTCACCTGTGGAATCCACCCTGATGTGGCTTACCTGTGGCATCCATCCTGATGGGGCACTTCGGTGGCATCCATCCTGATGGGGCTCACCTGTGGCATCCACCCTGATGGGGCTTACCTGTGGCATCCACCCTGATGGGGCTGTCAGGGGGCATCCACCCTGATGGAGCTGTCTGTGGGCATCCACCCTGATGGGGCTCTCTGGGGGCATCCACCCTGATGGGGCTCTCTGGGGGCATCCACCCTGATGGGGCTCTCTGGGGGCATCCACCCTGATGGGGCTCTCGGGGGGCATCCACCCTGATGGGGCTCTCGGGGGGCATCCACCCTGATGGGGCTCTCGGGGGGCATCCACCCTGATGGGGCTCTCGGGGGGCATCCACCCTGATGGGGCTCTCGGGGGGCATCCACCCTGATGGGGCTCTCGGGGGGCATCCACCCTGATGGGGCTCTCGAGGGGCATCCACCCTGATGGGGCTCTCGGGGGGCATCCACCCTGATGGGACTCTCGTGGTCACCTTCCTGCCCACGGCTGCTGACAGGCCGGGTGGCGGTGCAGAGGTTAAGCCCCACCGTACGAACTTCCCATGGCCGGGCCTGGGTCCTCTCTCCCTCTCCATCTTCATCCTGCTCTTTGCCGCTCTCATCTTCACAGGCCGTTCCACTCTGGTAGAGGAGTGGGGGGGTCGTGCGAGTTATATCGGCCAACAGGTTCAGCTGACTTATAGCCCGAACTGGGCCTGCCCATGTCGAAACACCCCTCATGATTGCGTGGCACTCTGCTGTGTGGCTCGGAGCTTCTATTTGGCAGTATGTATCCTCAGCTTTGAATAATTCATGTCTCCCTGTGCTCTCTCCACGTCATGCACTTCATACACACCGCTGACCACACAAACCAGGCAGCATTTGGCAGAACATTCTTTAAGGTCATTTTCACCGTCACTGTGGTTTTGTCCATACCGTAAATTACCATTCGAAAGTATTCAATGCTAGTGTTTTCTATTTTTTTTTTTTTTTTTACATTTGAAATTAAATGAATCGAAAATGAAAAATGTTGATAATAGTTGTGATGGGGATAATAACAGTGATGATGATGATGATGATGATGGTGGTGTTTACCAAAGGGGTCATTAATGTAACCAACCCTGTTAATTGACATCATAATCCTAAACTCTGAGCTTCAACAGAAATTACAAGTAAGTTGTAAATCAATGGAGAAGGGCTTTGTAAACAAACAGAGTAGTGCATAAAGGAGCGCAAACCCTTGTGTCTGAGACAGGGAGTCCAGTGACACCGTGGCTCCATCCGAGCCTCCACCCACATTGCCGGGCATCAACCAAAGGGACACTGACCAACCTCAACCACCCTGAAAAAAGGCAGAGTATTGCCCACAGAGTTCACACCCATTGCTCCAGGGCCACAACGGAGAAACAGTGGTAAGCCAGGGACTCCACCCCCGAATAGCTTTAAAGAGAAGGCATCCCAGTGGAGATAAGAGCTCGTCTAATGACGTTATGAGGGTCGGACATTTTGCAGGGGGCACCAGCGTTTTCATCACTTGTCTTAACGATAAGCGCCATGGGGTATTTAGTAGATCCACGTTTAACTTGTCTCCCTAAAGATGACATCCTGTGCAGGGCAATGCCATTTAACTGCCTTGTGGTGTCATGAAATTGTTGGCCAGAGTGCCCCCTGTTGGTTCTCCAACATCCCCTACAGCAGCATCTGGTCTTTCATCCAGGCACTGACCAGGACCAACTCAGCATAGCATCAGAGACAAATATTTATTACAAATAGTTACATTAAAGCATTAACATATTATTTAACTTGCCCGGCTGTTTATTACATATTCGCTGTCGTATTGTATATAATAAAAGGTAAGCGTACCATCAATTCTTCAGGAAGGTGAGAGAATAAATAAGGTGAGGTCGCGCAGGCGCACACGCATCCTAAATTGACAGGGTGATGCTGAACTGCATTCCCACCATTCTATGAGCAGAGCAGGATCCCGCCCGACGCACTGATAGTGATTGAACCAACGCCTCTGGATCTGCAAACCTGTATTATAATCCAATAGAGTTACCGCTGGAACCATGTCCGCTGGAGGAGACCTGGGGAACCCTCTGAGGAAATTTAAACTTGTCTTTTTAGGAGAACAGAGCGGTGAGTCGAATCTTTTGGAGAACCTTGGGAGTCTTGATTATCAGTTGCCAAACACGATAATGCATATTGAAGGCCATAATTGTAGCCTATTCGTTGTGGCATTTTAAAGCCTTAAATATTGTAATGTTTTTAGAGAGTGTCATATTTTAAAACAAGCAATTCACCGATTCCTGTCAACGACTGCCTTTTGGTAGAAAATGTGATTAGTCATCCATATGCGATCTAAATAACATCATGAAATACATTTATTCTCCGGTTTTTCCCCATATTAATATTATATTTCATGCAATCTCTATATTTAAATATTTCTATTTAAATGTGTCTCTTGATTCATCATAATTATTACCGTCGACATGATGTACGAATTTTGATGTTTTGATATGGTGCAATGACCGGCAGAAAGATTAGCTCTTTTACTAGATAATAAAAATAGTTTTCCAAAGTTCTGTCTCTTATTTGAGGATTAAATGAACCATTTAAATTGACTAGATTATATTTTATCATATTTCTTTTCGGTTTAAATGGGTTAAATAGATAAACAGTTCCCATGTGTCAGTTCGGGACACACCCAGGTTGGCGATGTCTGTAGAATTTATAAACCTCGCAGTCAATGTCTCCAATCTTCATCACTTGCCTCATAGTTCCGTGTCATTATAGACGAATACTCAACAATGATTTTGCCCGTGTCATAAAATAATGTTTTTTTTCAATCATTCAATCATTTGGGGAACAATGACTGTTACCGTGATTGATACATGGCACAGATTCAGGAGTCTAGATCAATAATGGTTTAGCGCTATAAACCACTTGGAATACGTGGTCAGACATCAGACAGACGGAAGTCTCTTCACCTCTCAGAACGATCCATTCGAGTATTGTAACGGTTTATTTGTAACAGAATTGAGTCTGTGAAGAGTGTGTGTGTGTGTGCATGCTTGCGTGTTGAAGAGATAGTGGTGTCCATCATTTTGTGTTGTGTAAGTACATCTCTGTATTTTTGTTTGTGTATATAGGTTTCCCATAGAATGGGTGTTAGAGGTAGCTCATGGACTACAACATCTCAATCAGGAGTGCCTGTGTGTGTGTTTGTGTGTGTGTGTCTTGGGCCAGTGTGCGCATGTGTGTTATAGTGCATCTCTATGTAGCGGCGTAATGGCTTTCCATAATAAGGTATTATGTTTCCAGTTACCTAGCATGCTGGTGCCGCCAGTAGGCATGTCGGCTACTAATTGTGATGTGCTAATCTGCACAGACTCAGCTCCACCACGCTCCCTGAAACACCCACACGCATATGAGTCGATCGGTAGATCAATTACATTTTCAACAGTTGCTTTAGACTATTGTTTTGGGCCGTGATTGAGTGTTCTTGGGTTTTGTGCGTGAAAACATGCATCCGCACGTACTCATGTCATTTTTGTGTGTGTGCTTATTTTTCTTCCAGTCGGGAAAACCTCCCTGATCACCAGGTTCATGTATGACAGCTTCGACAACACGTATCAGGTAAGCCTTGATGATACGCTACTTCCTGTGGCATCCCAGTACAAACGAATTACTGCACACGAATGACAAAGTAAATAAAAATCTAATTTAGCAGATTTTATTCGATTTTAGCATCTGGCACACCGAATAGCCTTGTAGTCTGTCAAAACAAATCCTTTTTGTTTGGAAAGACACATTATGAAGGGTGACCAACTGAATTCCAGCGCGGGGGGACACCTTTCATTGCACTTCAATGGCTAATTCCACTTCTCCACCTCCTTTGTTTTTTTCAGGCGACCATTGGGATTGACTTCTTATCGAAGACCATGTACCTGGAGGACCGAACCGTAAGAAACTCTGTCAGTCACCTGACACCACAGGCCAACAGGGGCCACATTATGGCCGCCATTTAAGTAACATATCACCCTGGAAACAATACTAACCCGTCCCATAGCCCTTTCCTCGAGTTCTGTCTTGTACCAGAGTGCTTTGGCAGGGCAGGAAGTCCTCACAGGACATAATAAATACACAGCAAAGGCGTTCGCAACTAAACAAATTTCACATTTGTCCGAATTGGGCTCTGGGGTTCTGTTCATGTTTCACCACTGACACAGTGTCCAATCTCGGCTCACGGAATCTATCCATGTCGCACCACTGACACGGTGTAGATTCCGCGGTATGAATGCGAAGGGCCTTGTTTTCAGATTTAGTGAACAAACGCGTGAATGCACTCTCGCATTACATAGGAATGTTGCCTGGTTTCAATGTTATAACGCTGATATGCTGGAACCACTGAGTAGTGCCCTCGTCTGTATGAATAACCAGAAATCAACATGTCTTATGGGACCTGCTACCATTTAGCCGGTGTTGTAGCTGCGTGTGTGTTGTGTGTGTTGTGTGTTCAGGTTAGGTTGCAGCTGTGGGACACAGCGGGACAGGAACGCTTCAGGAGCCTCATCCCTAGCTACATACGGGATTCCACTGTCGCTGTGGTGGTCTACGACATTACAAGTGGGGAGCAACACACACACATCCAACACAAAGCAACCAGAACACACACACACACACACACACACAGAGCTACCCAAGCCATATAATACAATCTTAAACTGTAAAATGCAGTGACATCCTGTGAAATGGGTTGTCAATTATAAATTCCCTGTATGGAATGTAATACTCAGTGAGATCTAGTGAAACAGGTTGTGAACTATATATTCCCTTCTGATATTGTATTGTATGCAGTGAGATCTCGTTACATGTGCTGCAATACATAGTGAGTTCCAGTGAAATGGGTAACTTATAAACTACATGTACTCTTCGCAGACGTCAACTCATTCCAACAGACCTGTAAGTGGATTGAGGATGTTCGAACGGAGAGGGGCGGTGATGTCATCATCATGTTGGTGGGCAACAAGACAGACCTGGAGGAGAAGAGGTGGGACTATAGAAAAATACCTCTCTGATTGGTTAATTTACATGTTTCATATGCATCGGTGGGAATACCTAATTTCTTATTATCGTGTATTATACATTATAATGTTCATATTATTATATTTGATATTATACATTTTCTTTGGGCCGTGAGGACAGCATATTTTTGTTCAGTTTGTGTCATACCTGTCACATATTGTCTGAAATAGTACAGCTTTTAGCCAGTAGGATCCAGAGTCCGTCCTACACTGTTTATTGGGCCTACCTACAGATCCACATGCTGTAAATCTTTATTTCTACTTCTTTTGAAATGGATTCCATATGAAATAACAGAACGAAGATTACCCCCCCCTCGGATTTGAGTCAGTATTTCCAAATAACATTCACCGGGATCTGATTCACCCACAGGCAAATCACTATTGAGGAGGGAGAGCAGAGAGCCAAAGAACTGAACGTGATGTTCATCGAAACCAGTGCCAAGACAGGCACCAATGTCAAACAGGTGATTCTGGATGTGTAAATGCCCTCTTCAGTAGCACTCTACGCTCACTGTTCTCATTTCATTTCAGCTCCCTCATTCAGACAGACGATTTAAACAGTGGGCCTTCCTTCTGTGTAGGTTTCCTGCCTTATTGTTCTTGTTTGATTATGTTAGTCACACTCTCTCTCTTTCGCTCTTTCTCTCTCTCTCTCTCTCTTTTGCTCTCTCTCTCTCTCTTTCTCCCTCTCTCTTTCTCCCTCTCACTCTCTCTCTCTTTCTCTCTCTCTCTCTCTCTCTCTCTCTCTCTTTTTCTCCCTCTCTCTTTTTCTCTCTCTCTCTTTTTCTCTCTCTCTCTCTTTTTCTCCCTCTCTCCTTTTCTCTCTCTCCCTCTCTCTTTCTCTTTCTCTCTTTCTCCCTCTCTCTCTCTCTCTCTCTCTCTCTTTCTTTCGCTCTCTGTGTCGCCGTAGCTTTTCCGGCGCGTTGCGGCAGCCTTGCCGGGGATGGAGAGCCTGGACGATGCCCACCCAGAGGGCAGTATCCTTTAAAACCACGCCAGTCAGTGACTCACCACCCTGCCTGGCAGCTCGTAGAACAACAAACAGGATCTTGGTACAAAGAACATTGGTTTAATTTATTGTGGCTGATGGAGAAGCTGATGGAGAAATCTGTATTACTAGATTTGAGTAATACAGATTGACTTTTAATCATGGATTCTGCAAGTATGGTTTTAATTTTTATTTTCTGAAAATAACTACTTGGTAAATAGACTAATTTTGGATAAATATAAACAAAAGTGCTGTTTTTATTGAATGTAGCATATTTATATGGTGTTTTATAGTGTAGAATAATTGAATCAACACATCAACACATAGTTAGTGTTTTCTACAGGCTACAGGACATCTCCAGTTGTATTACATTTCTTCATTATTTCCCTTATTACTTTTTGTGTAAGAACAAGCTGATGAAAAACAACGTCATTTGCTCGCATCCATTTTTTTTCATATTTACCTATGTTGCTAATAATTCTGCATGGCACTTTATGCATGTGTGTGTGTGTGTCTTTGTGTGTGTGTAATATGTCTGTTGTGTGTCACTGTAATTCTTTTTGTTTACTTTGCTTTGTGAGATCTGTTTTTGAGAAAAGAATATGCGTAAGGTTTAAACTTTTTACATGTACTCCACGAGTTATCCTTAATCGTAAACTTTTCAGTGATTGACATCAAGCTGGACAAACCAGCAGAACCCACTATCCCTGAGGGCGGGTGCTCGTGTTAATGCAGAGCTGTCAGACGGCATCCTTTCGCACCATAGGCTTGTTGTGTTGCTTCCTACTGGTTCGCTTCCGGTTGACTTTTCTGATTGGATATTGGCCTCGTAATGTATATCCGATTGGATAAATCAAGTGTTATTTCAGTCTTCAGTTGTAAAATATTGTATACTTTGTCAATATGTAAGTGCCGGAGAAGAAGAAAAAAATAACAAGTTTTAGAAAACGAAAAAAGAGAGAAAAATGGAATGAAACTCGATTTCTTTTTGCCGTTATGTTTTCTATTTTTTTATATAAAAGGGAAAGCACCAAAAATGATGCCTACATGAGAAAAAGAGGGCCAGTCCATTTTCCAAGATGGCTACCCTGTCTGAATGTCTGCAGCACGCATGCACGCTGATCTCAAGCCTGTCCGGGGCTCTCAAGGCCCTCGGGGGGCTGCTCAACCAACTTAGAATGTTTTATAGCGTCATAATAGCATAGTCGTCACTGCAACGTGTCCCATTTGATATTCCCCACAAGAGTTATTTTGCCATAGGCTCACCTTTGCTCACAGTACTGTAGCTGTGAAGATGTGTCACGCGAAATGGCCAACTTTTATAGGACAACTGTGCTTTGATAAAAGAAGAAGAAAAGCCAATGGAATTTCACAAGCCCTCTCCTCTTACCCTGGTAAAACACATAAAGATCCACTGTACTGCACTGCACTGTATATAATAATGGTATATGTATGTTGTGAACGTCCCTCAGTAGAAGTGGTCCTTGTTCACCGGTATGAATAATGTAATAATGTTTCATGACTAATAAATTAAAGATTAAAGGGCTTCACTCTCCTTGCCGTCCCCACTTACCCGACGTATAATGGTCTTGTCTCGCCAGTTGTGTCTTTGTCTGCAGCACACAGTTACACTGAGGACTTCTAAGGAAATGTCAGTGAGTGAGTCAGAATATAGCGTGTGTGGTGCCATATAACTTGCGTAGTGTCAAGGGTTAGAAAAGTGTTTGCTAACCAATGACGTACAGTCGTTGGCACCTCGGCGCAAATAGTGCAACGCTCCTGCTGAAATTGAGTGATCAATTGGTGTCAACAAATGTGTTTTCTTTAGTCTGCCCCTGAATATTTGCTTAATCCACAAAGAAGTCCTTAAATGGCCGTTTTTCTGGCCGTTTTACATGAGAATCAATCATTTAACCAGTTTGAATAGAGACAACAACACTTCCTCTTGTTTTGTGTAATGCGGGTACCGCGGTGATGCTACGTGTCCGTCTCCAGAGACCTAGATGTTCCTGTTCTCACCGTATGTGTTGATGTCAAAATGTATGAAGCCCATGCCACCTTAGCCAACCTGGACAAGGCCACAAGGGACACCTTGCTTGTGGAACTGGAGACCCAGGAGGACCCCACGGAGACCCAGGAGGACCCCACGGAGACCCAGGAGGACCCCACGGAGACCCAGGAGGACCCCACGGAGACCCAGGAGGACCCCACGGATGAGGCAGAGAGAGACAGGACTGATTAACTGACTGCAATTTGGCCAAATATGCTGTCTACAGTGGACAGATGGGATCCAATGAGAGTATTTTAAAGCCCACCCTTCTTTATGTTAACTGAGGAAAATGAAGCCTGGTAAGAAAAGAGAAGTGATGTTTTGGGGTTGCTGCTGGTACAATACATACAAAAGCACATGCTAAAATGCAGAATCTCTTGGTCAATACAAGATGATCACCTCTCGAGCCCATAGACAAACAATAGAGTCAGTGATTTCCTGGATGCAAAAAAATATGCACAGTTCAATTCGGGCACTGACCAATGTTCATGTTGAAATGATTACGGAAGAATCCTGTTTTTCTTTAGCATCACTTGGATGGTGTGTGTGTGTGTGTCGCTTACCTGGAGAACACATGGTATCAGGATGCATTATGGGAAGAAGGCAAGCCGGTGGAGGCAGTGTGATGCCTTGGGCAATGTGTTCTGCTGGGAACCCTTGGGTTCTGCCATTCATGTGGATGTTACTTTGCACCACCTACCTAAGCATTGTTGCAGACCATGTAAACCCTTTCATGGAAACAATATTCCCTGATGGCATTGGCCTCTTTCAGCAGGATAATGCGTCCTGCCACACAGCAAACATGGTTCAGGAATGGTTTGAGGAACACAACAACGAGTTCAAGGTGTTGACTTGGCCTCCAAATTATCCAGATCTCAAACCAATCGAGCA
The DNA here is from genome assembly GCA_016801125.1 of Novumbra hubbsi. NCBI lineage: Eukaryota > Metazoa > Chordata > Actinopteri > Esociformes > Umbridae > Novumbra > Novumbra hubbsi. Next base: position 16,792 of record JACXGK010009943.1, read on the forward strand.
TCTGTGGGATGTGCTGGATACACAAGTCTGATCCATGGAGGCCCCACATCAAAGGACTTGAAGGATCTGCTGCTAACGTCTTGGTGCCAGATACCGCAGCACACCTTCAGAGGTCTGGTAGAGTCCATGCATTTTTCGATTAAATATGGGGTTTAAATGATTTGCACATCATTGCGTTATGTTTTATTTGTTATTACACAGCGTCCCAATTTCTTTGGAAACAGGGTTGTGCATTTGTAATGGCTTCTACCGTGGTTTTAGTAAGTCAGTAACCTTATTGGAACTGCAACATGACTGCAGTAGACAATTTGCAACATAAAACAATTGTTGTACAATGTTTGTTTTTGTGTGGTAATAGTTTACACTTTGGGAGGCTAGTGATAAAAAAAGTGACATAGACCTTGTTATACGTTTGCCATTATTTAGCCTGAGGCCTATTATTTAAAACAGGGCTTGACATTTCTCAGCGTGAACGCCGAAAAATAGGATTTTTCCATGTATAATGCTTTTTCCACACTTGCACGCATCAGATGTTTGTGTTATTCAGAAATGGTGCACAGATATTTACTCAGATTTTCAAACAGCAATGAGCAACCTTGCGAACTGAATGATTTAAGTCAGCGGACTGACATACATAAACATCACCAACAGGGGGAGACCAGCACCATGGTAACCAGGGTTGCCAGATTGAATTGAGTGTAATCTGCCAAACCGTGGACACCACAAAAGAACACCGGAGTAGTATTTTTTATATACGACCAGTATTTTTTCTATTCTTAATCTGAAAGCAGTCTACCGGCCAAGCGAAACCTACCAGCCATTAGAAGCTTAAGGTAAAAATCAATAAAAGCAGTGTGTTTCTTTGCATGTTTAGTTGTTACAAGTTTTCGCCATTTTATTTGTTACAAACAGTATGAAAAAGCAAAGGACATAGGCTATCCAAACTGAATTCTTATAAACATTCATGAACTATAATTATATAGATTTCCCAACATTTAGAAAATTAGCATTCAAAAAAGTCACCATTCACAATTCACTAATAGTCACTATTCCGACTAGAATTAATTTCTGAAAAATCTGCAAGATTTTATATTGATACGGCTCCAAAAAATTAAAGGAACTCAACCATCACAGAATAACACCAAATCAATTACACTTTAAGGATTATCTATCCAGTCAGGAAGCGTGAGGGATTGGGAATCTATGTCACCTGTTTTGGTGCAAATGAAAGTATAGGGTAAAGTCACATTACGAGTTGCTGCGATGAAATGTACGCAAGTTTGAGCAACCTATGGTTTCAATAGTTTTCTTTGATTTCAGTGTGAATCCAGTCCTCAATCAGTTTGTGATTTTGGTTTCCATTGACCAATGTTACGTCCTTTTGTCCTCAACAAAGTACACAGTGTACAGCAAAGACTTTCATCTTTAATATGTTTCCATGGAGACGCAGTGTGATTTAGGAGTTCTTTTAATTTGTTTGGAGTCGCACACACACACACATACACACCATATGAAACCACTAGTTATTTGGTTGGTAGAGTAAACCTTCCCACTCTATGCCTGCATCATTGGTGCCATTGGCAAAGCGACAGGGGGGCTGTATGGATGATTGACAGTAGAGTAGGCGGGCCCAGTGTTGACACTGGCAGTGCCCACCTGAGTGACGGCCCCCACGGCATCTTCGGGGCTGGCGCGGTTCATGTTGAAGACGACACTCGTGTAGTGGGTGTCAGGGGGTCTTGTGGGTAAGTTGGGTGGGGAGATGGCGGTGACTTCCTGGAGGACCACCTCCAGGGAGTGGAGGAGAGAGACAGGAGAGCAGCATGAGGAAGAGAAGATCGTAGACGACTCTCTCAGTCACACACAAACGCACTGACCTCCCTGTTGATTCCAGTATCTGTGTTCAGGCTGGTTGCTGAGTTAGCTGTGAGAGAGATATAGTATACGGCAGCCATCAAAGTGACAGGTTAATTACCCCTACTTCCGGTGCGGAGAGGCGGGACATAAGGGGGCGGGGTTGTCCCCCGGGGCGTGGGTGCATGTGCGTGCGTGTATGTGTGCATGTGCGTGCGTGTATGTGTGTGTGTTTTTAATATTATAAACGCGTGTGTGTTCGCCCCCCTTCGC
>JACXGK010009944.1:0-18914 GCA_016801125.1 Novumbra hubbsi
GGTGCCCTCCTCCTTGCTCCGGTTCTATAGGGTGCCCTCCTCCTGGCTCCGGTTCTATAGGGTGCCCTCCTCCTTGCTCCGGTTCTATAGGGTGCCCTCCTCCTTGCTCCGGTTCTATAGGGTGCCCTCCTCCTTGCTACGGTTCTATAGGGTGCCCTCCTCCTTGCTCCGGTTCTATATGGTGCCCTCCTCCTTGCTCCGGTTCTATATGGTGCCCTCCTCCTTGCTCCGGTTCTATATGGTGCCCTCCTCCTTGCTCCGGTTCTATATGGTGCCCTCCTCCTTGCAGTGCTACACGGTACCCACCTCTTTCCTCCTGTTTATATGATGCCTTCCTCCTCTAACAGCCACTGGGGCACAATGGAATATGGACGTTTTGGAAACTGTCGAGGAATAAACTGCTTGATCAGAGTTTCTTCTGCATCCTCCTTCCTTTTCCAAAATAGCCTGAAGTCCCAGTAGTAGCCTGGCGGTGAGGTGTTGCTGACTTCACAACAAAAAGCCTTCTGTTGCGCCCTAAACCGACACCTTGGAGACTGGCCAGAAATAAAAACACTGAAGTAACTCGCAGGAAGACCTAGAGGCAAACCCTAGTGACCTTTGGCTTGTGCCTGTCAGGGGAATAGCGCAAGTGGCTCTGTTAAACTGCCATTGGTACAGCATGTCAGTTTTGGGTTCTCAACAGCTTGGAGATGCGTCTGTCAATGGGGAACCAAGGGAGAACATTCTTGAGTATTTCAAAAGGGACTTTCCCCAGTTTTTGGTTTTGTGCAAAAAGTATGTTTCTGTTGTATGAACCATTGTGGACAGTGACCTGAATAAAAAGGCATGAAAGGGGATCGGCATCGCAGTAAACTGTGTTCACGGGTTTCAAGTAATTGTTGGACGGTTGTTCAGTGCCAGCTGTCCCCGGACTGAATAGGTTTGATACAATTGCGAAATGGCGATTACCGATGTGAAAATAAAATGTTTTGTCAGAGTCAAAAACAAACATGGGCGACCGCAATTTTGTTTAAAGGGTTACCGTCAAAGTTAACCAGGGATTTGGCTGTTTAAAGGGTTACCGTCAAAGTTAACCAGGGATCTGGCTGTTTAAAGGGTTACCGTCAAAGTTACCAGGGATCTGGCTGTTTAAAGGGTTACCGTCAAAGTTAACCAGGGATCTGGCTGTTTAAAGGGTTTACTATCAAAGTTGGTCTGATTTTAGAGCTCTCTTGAAACCAGATTGGTTCTAGCCTGCCCACTCCTTGATGTCTGTGGACTCCAATCCAGGACTTTGGCTTTGGTTGTCTGGACTTATACAGTCTCAGATCTGGGCACTGTGGAGCCTCAGAAGCCCTTTGTAAGGGTACACTGTATTTATATATCTCTCAGTATAACATTTTTTACATCCTGCTTTAAAGCCCCAAACTTGCTGACGGGACTGCTGGACCACTGACTCATTTGGTACGGAAGGTTTTCAGAGGGGTGGTTTTGACCCGGACCTGGATTCCATGGAATCTGAGCCTTTTTTAGTCTGCTTTGGAATAGAAGCTTAACAAGCGAAACAGGAGGGATCACTTTTATTCTCCCTCCCTCTCCTCTCCCTAAACATGCAGCTTGGCTGTGCTCCTCTGCCTACAGACACACCCCTTTGAACTCTGCCTTGCTGCTCTATTTCCCTCCACGTGTACTCACACACACACACACACACACACACAGATTTAAATGTTATCTTTGTGGGTTGTCAAAATTGCTGCCCATTAATAGTCAAATTTCTCCTAACCTGTAACACAACCCTGATCTTAACCTTCACAAAGGACTTTTTTGAAAGACAATGAATGTAAAAGTAATCCTTAACCGGTATCACCAACAACCCTTAACTTCATTTGAAGTCCTGGTGTGAGGTGTGGCTGAACAGGAAATAGCTTTAGGGTTCGGGTAAAAGTCCTGGTAGGAGGTGTGGTTTAACAGGACATTGCTTTAGGTTCAGGTTTGAAGTCCTGGTATGAGGTGTGGTTTAACAGGACAGTGCTTTAGGTTCAGGTTTGAAGTCCTGGTAGGAGGTGTGGTTTAACAGGACATTGCTTTCAACACTCCTAGGTTTTCCAGAAATCCCAGTTTCAGTAGGTTGGTGGACTAGTGTGTCTTTAATTCCACTACTGACTGGTCGAAGAAAAATAATATGTACATACATACGTAAATGCTGCATTGTTTGTTTTATTTATATTGACGCGTTAGGATTTCAGTCTTACTTTCGCTTTGGTATTTTAGTTTTACTCTCGCTCATTTGTGTGTGTGTGTGTGTGTGTGTCTGTCTGTGTCACCCTCTGTGTGTGTGTGTGTCTGTCTCTCTCTGTGTGTGTGTGTGTCTGTCTCTCTTTGTGTGTGTGTCTTCTCTCTCTCTCTCTCTCTCTCTCTCTCTGTCTCTCTGTCTCTCTGGGTGTGTGTCTCTGTCTCTCTGGGTGTGTGTGTGCGTGTGCGTATCTTTGTTAGGATGCAGATGTAGAGGACAGGCCGGGTCTGCCAGGTGAGCCTGGTGGAGAAGGTGATGGAGACAGTGAGACTAAAGCTGACACCCCAGACGTCCCCTCGTCCTTGGCAGACAACACTCCGCAGTTCCTCAACAAGGCGGTGGAGGGACTCAACCCCCGGTAACACACACCTCAATGTCAACATCCTCATCTGCCCCTCCCCCATATTATCCAGATTGGTGGAATGAGGAATGAGCCAGTGGGGTATCGGGGGTTCAGATGTCGTTCATATTCCAGGTTCTGGGTCTGCTTTTCACACCACTCAGTCCGGCATCCCGTCAGAACCAAGTAGAAACTATCCAACATTATCAACACTAAAACCAGCCTTGTTAAAAATTATCTGTTCGTGGGCTGTTGGATTGGCCACTAGATGAAGGCCATCTTATCTCTTAGGGAATTTTCTAAAATAAAGGGTTTTTTTCTAATCTCTTCTTTATTTGTGTGTAAGATATTATTGTTGACAGCAAAATGTCTCCCAGTCACTGTCTACAGTTTCACATTAGCTAAATCTTTGTTATTAACTGCTAGATTTGCTAAATCATTGTTATTAACTTCTACCTTAGCTTAATCATTGTTATTAACTGCTAGATTTGCTAAATCATTGTTATTAACTTCTACCTTAGCTTAATCAATGTTATTAACTGCTAGATTAGCTAAATCATTGTAATTAAAGCTAAATAACATTGAGATGGGCCTTGCAATTCCTGTTCCAGCTCAATACTCCAAGGGCTGGTTTAACAGACACAAATGAACCTTTGTCCGTGACCAAAGTAGATCATGCTCAATGTAAATGTTCATTGATTATCAGCTGTTATAAGAGTGTGTTGTTATGTGTCTGGCGTTGTTTGCAGATGGAAGAACTGGTGGATCCGAGGGGTTTTGTCGTTGGCCATGATATCAGGGTTCTTCATGATGATTTACATGGGTCCTGTCATGCTCATCCTGGTGGTATGTTCCAGTGGTCACCTTTATCCAGAGAAATAAACACCTCAAGATTACTTAGATTAATTCTCAAGATCATTTTTGGGATTTCAGCAACTGTGATTTATTAAAAAAAACAATTCTCCATCAACCATTTCTTAGTCTTCCACCACTTCTCATTTACAATATGTTTCGTTTTTATATTGCCAAAGCAAGTGGGAAAACAAATAATGACAAAATAAACAAATCTCAATCTTTATTGAACCATGACACCTCCTGTCCCCTGGTAGGTGATGAGTATCCAGATCAAGTGTTTCCAGGAGATCATAGAAATTGGCTACAGGGTCTACCACTCCTACGAACTCCCCTGGTTCAGGACCCTCAGCTGGTGAGGAGGACTCCCCCTCCTTCCTCCCTTCTTTCTCCATCTCTCTCCTCTCTCTCTCTCCTTTTTCTCTTTCTCCATCCCTCTCTAACTCATTCTTTCTTCATTACTTCCGCACAGCTGTGAGTTCTGCTGTCTCTGTTTTCACCTAAAATTAACATTTAAAAATGTTGTCAATGGAAAGTTACAAAATCTGGCAATTCTTAATTTTTTATAAATAAACATATTTTATTGAAAGTAAACATATTCCGAGCAGTGAAGAAGTGTTCTCAAGTGTTTTCATTGTTGACACATGTTTTCCTCTGTATCGGTCTGTCTGTGTAAATCTGTACAGTATAGCGTGCCCATCACCTCTCATTGTTTACATGTAGAGCAGTGCACGTTTCCACATAAACACACACACACAAGCACACCTACAGACCAGTATGTTGATCCAACCGTGAGCAAAGGCCAACGCCATGTTGGAAGTGGACTCAACATGCCCTCTGAACAGACCAACGGTCACATGACAAACCTCCAACCTCTGTACGGCATTGCTCATTGTTTTCTTTTAGGTATTTCCTGATCTGTGTGAACTACTTCTTCTATGGTGAGACTTTGGCAGAGTACTTTGGTGCGTTGGTGCAGAGAGAAGAGCCACTCCAGTTCTTGGTCCGATACCATAGATTCATCTCCTTCGCGTTTTACCTGGCTGGTAAGACTCACTGTAACACTCATTGCAGGAGGCACAATTGTGATTCATATATGACCTTATAAACACAACTTGCATTGTATGCATTGACTGAAGTTTTACTTACGGCCTCATAAACACCAGTGTTATAGAAGGCCTAATAAAGGCGTGTGTTATGTCAGCATCATTAAGACAAGTGTTATGTCAGCCTCATAAAGACAGGTATTAAGTACAGCCTCATAAAGACAGGTGTTATGTCAGCCTCATAAAGACAGGTGTTATGTCAGCCTCATAAAGACAGGTGTTATGTCAGCCTCATAAAGACAGGTGTTATTTCAGCCTCATAAAGACAGGTGTTATGTCAGCCTCATAAAGACACATGTTATGTACGGCCTCATGAAGACACATGTTATGTATGGCCTCTGTTGGGGATTTTCTAGCTGGGCTATTAAGGTTTTGCTAGTGTTCATGACCAGGGCCAAATAGCACTTCCATTCTACCCACTAAGAAACAAACTGCTTTTATCTCTTTGTTTCTCTGTTCCTCTCATTAATGGTGGGCTGGTTAGATGATTACATGAGCGTATTGAACCTTCTCCCTCTAGTCAGCCTCCAATCTTATCGTTGTGAAACCTCTCCGTTAGTTATCCTGGATATTTTCAAATTAGAAGAATATGATATATTAATATTAAAATGTGAATATTACCAATTTGATCAGCTCTGAGAAAAATTCTGACATGAAGCACTTTTTCCGACCTGTCAAAAGACACATTACTGTATATCAGATTGGAGCTGGGCTGCTGTGAAAAATCTATTCAAATGAAAAGATCAAATTAAGTGTTCTCCGCTGTTTACAACTTCCCAGGGACAAATTTCCAGGAACATCTAATATGCCGAGACATGTGAGCGAACGGGCTCCACGGCCGGGATGGCGTGTCTTTGACTTGACCCTGCTTGGGAACAGGGCCTGTCAGAGTGTTGGTCAGGCAGCTCAAATCCCTAGCTCTGCTGAACCGACACAATCTGACCGCTGCACGAGACACGCTGGCCCTCCCGGGCCTCTCATTGGCTGCTTGCTGTGTGCTGCGAAACTGGAGACCCAATGAGTGTTTTAATATCCACCCTCAGCACTACCCTGACTTTTATTAGCCTGGTCCCACATCTACTTGTGCTGTCTTGACGACTTGGCATGACGATGGCAAAATGAATTCAGCAAGATGGAACAAAGCAGGCCACAGATGTGTCACTTTTCAGTCTGTCAGTATTCTATAACTCATTTTGAGGTTGTCATTGGTTGTATAAACATTAGGTTATTAGCGCCTTCCATTTTTAAAGATAATGTTGGAATATGTGATGTCACCTATTATCATGCCCTCCACGGGGACTAACTGGTTAGTGTGGTTGAAGGCCCCTTGTCTCACTTATCAGGCCCTCCACAGGGACTGACTGGTTAATGTGGTTGGGAAACTGAACGCATGTTGTTTTGTTCTTCCAGGTTTTTGCATGTTTGTCCTGAGTTTAGTGAAGAAACATTACCGCCTGCAATTCTACATGGTGCGTATGTGTCCGGCCTCCTCCATGTCTGTCTCCATCCTGTCTGTAACCTTTCTCTGTCCTCACCCTGTCTCTCTCCATCCTGTCTGTAACCTTTTTTGTCTCCACCCTGTATCTGCCTCCATCCTGTCTCCATCTCCCATCCTCAAATGGTGCACTATTCACAATATAATACACTGCTCTGACAGTTGCAACGTTTCCCAAAGGCCCCAGGGTTTTCCAGAAATCCCTGTTGAACAACTACATGACCAGTAATTCTTGTTCCAGTCTTACAACCGGTATTTCTGAAAAACCAGAGAATTTAGAGTTTACAGAAGGAGATCTACATTGAACAGTTCCTTGTTATAATGTCACCATTATATCTACTGCTAACTGTCTGTCTGTGGGTCTGTGTCTCTCTATGTGTGCGTCTGTTTGTCTTTTAATGTGTGTGTGTCTGTGGTTCTCGTTCCTCCAGTTTGCCTGGACCCACGTGACCCTGCTGATTGTTGTGACCCAGTCTCACCTGGTCATTCAGAACCTGTTTGAAGGAATGATCTGGCAAGTAACACACAGTCCCACAGGCTTGTTTTAATCTGACAACGTTTGGGCTGCAAAAATAATAATAATGAGTAATAATGCATTATATGCACCCAAAGACGTCCCTGAAAAGCGCTATATAAATATGTAAAAATTGCTTCCATTCAAAATCCTCTGTCCCCTCAAACCCACTGTCCCCTCAAACCCACTGTCCCCTCAAACCCACTGTCCGCTCTGTTCCTTCTGTACTGTGAGAGGAAATGAGGGCAGGTGGAAGGTCACAGTGACACCATGACACGCGTGTGCCATCAGACGTATCATTCCTTATACTCTAACCCCAGTCTTAGGATTCACCCTAAATATAACCCCCAAAACCCCAAAAGTAGCATTTCTGCTTCTGAGGACCCGGGGAAAATGTCCCCTGTGCCACAATGCCAAGGACCCTGTCCTTCCCCTATTGTGGTTTAACGTCTGAGCGCCGGCTAGTTGTGCTGAGAGAGGATCTGGTTGGTCTGTCTGCAGCACTAATAGTAGAAGTTCCAATGTGATCCGGTCTCCTCCTGAATGTGCCTCATCTATGGGTCTGGCTCACTGGTAACCAAGGATAATCTGCTCCTGGGGCTTTCTTGCTCCCCTGGTCAAATGTGTGCAAAAGGAAACGAGAGAACTTCATGTAGGAGATGACATTTAACATTGTTTGAATGTTGCTTTCCAGGTTCCTTGTCCCTGTTTCCATAGTGATCTGCAACGACATCATGGCCTACCTGTTTGGTTTCTTCTTTGGCAGAACACCACTCATTAAGGTATCCTATCTGGATGTTACATTAAGGTATCCTATCTGGATGTTACATTAAGGTACCCTAACTGGATGTTACATTAAGGTATCCTATCTGGATGTTACATTAAGGTATCCTATCTGGATGTTACATTAAGGTATCCTATCTGGATGTTACATTAAGGTACCCTATCTGGATGTTACATTAAGGTACCCTATCTGGATGTTACATTAAGGTACCCTAACTGGATGTTACATTAAGGTACCCTATCTGGATGTTACATTAAGGTACCCTAACTGGATGTTACATTAAGGTACCCTATCTGGATGTTACATTAAGGTACCCTAACTGGATGTTACATTAAGGTACCCTAACTGGATGTTACATTAAGGTACCCTAACTGGATGTTATATTAAGGTACCTTAACTGTGTTCACCTCTATCCAACACTCAAGTCAGTGTTATATTCAACCAGTTCTGCTAGTATTGCTTTGGTTTAATTAAAGGAATCATTGAGTGTCATGAAACGTTTCTTATGAAGTGGCTGGTATTTGTTCTGGTGGGGTTTGTTTCAGCTTTCTCCCAAGAAGACCTGGGAGGGTTTCATTGGAGGGTTCTTTGGAACCTTGGTCTTCGGCTTCATTGTGAGTACCACAGTAAAGCTGTTCTGTGCTCGCTTCATTGTGAGTGCCACAGTAAAGCTGTTCTGTGCTCGCTTCATTGTGAGTACCACCGTAAAGCTGTTCTGTGCTCGCTTCATTGTGAGTACCACAGTAAAGCTGTTCTGTGCTCGCTTCATTGTGAGTACCACAGTAAAGCTGTTCTGTGCTCGCTTCATTGTGAGTACCACAGTAAAGCTGTTCTGTGCTGGCACCAAATGACTTCAGGGAATATGATAATAGTATGTATGGTCAAAAGTTTGGACACCTACTCATTCAAAGGGTATTTTAATAGTTAACCAAAATAGAAATTGATTTATCTTTTAGATTCTTCAAATAAGTTTAAAAAAAAATTTGAAATAGTTAAAATGGCTAGGTGTATCCAAACCTTTGACTGGTACTGTGTTTAGTCTGTATAGTGTGACAGAAGTAATAGTACGGTGAAAATACTATAGTGACATTAAAACATAATTGAATAAGTAACACGATCATAGCATGGTATGAACCGTAATAACACGATCATAGCATGATATGAACTGTGATAACATGATAATAGCATCGTATGAACTGTGATAACATCATAATAGCATGGTATGAACTGTGATAACACGATCATAGTATGATATGAACCATGTTATAATGTCGTTTGAACTGAAATAATGTAGTTGTATCCTCCTCCTAGCTGGCGTACCTGCTAGCTCAGTTCCAGTACTTTGTCTGTCCAGTGGAATACAACAGTGAGACCAACCGGTTCACAGCAGAGTGTGAACCTTCAGACATCTTCGTGATGCACCAGTACACACTGCCCTTCACCGTCCAGAACATCATCCAATGGGTGAGGGGACCTGATCACTGCAAAATCACCTGGCTTAAGAACTCCCATTTGGAGGGGTACTTTGCAGTTCATTCTCTGAGGTCCCCCGAAATCCTCTAACTGGGCAAAGCACGGGAATGTTGGCGGCATTTTGGGGCTTCGCTCTATCGGGTATCACCCAATGGGGTTAAATGTCACCTGGTTTTTCTCTAAGTGCAGCAGCTCTAAATGTAATGCTTAATATACCGGCGCTAAATAACAAAATTCTTGACTGAGTCCAAAATTGGAGGTGTTTATTTCACAGTCCAAGAGAAACCCTAAACAGCGTCTCTTCCCTCCAGGAAACGGTGACTCTGTACCCTTATCAGATACACAGTGTGGCTCTGTCCACATTCGGCTCTCTGATTGGTCCTTTCGGAGGATTCTTCGCCAGCGGCTTCAAACGGGCCTTCAAGATCAAAGTGAGAACACACACACAAGCCAGCTTTGCCGGGCTTGTTTTGTTCTTTGTAAAGGAGGAATTCCGTAAATACTTCAAAAAGACAGTCTGTGATTTTTCTGTAAAACCTACGTTTGGTCTTTCAGGACTTTGCCGACACTATCCCCGGTCATGGCGGGATAATGGACCGCTTTGACTGTCAGTACCTGATGGCCACGTTCACCCATGTCTACATAGCCAGCTTCATCAGGTGGGGAGAATCAGTCACAGTGGTCCTGTAATGACATGCTGCTAGTTGCTGTGGTCAAGCTGACTTAATGTTTGGTCCGAAAAAAGACTGCTGGAGTCGATGACACGTAGAGTCATGAGGAGTTATGTCAGGTGGAGACATGACAGTTGGAGTAGTGACAGGGGGAGTCAGGTGGGGATGGGACAGGTGGAGTCAGGTGGGGTTTGTGACAGGTCTCCAGTTGTCTCAGATGTGAGGGAGCAATAAAGTTGTTTTTCGATGAGAATTCTTTTATTTAACATTTAATTGTCTATGGTTCACACACACAGAATTTAAACCCTAGCATTTCATAATCAATGGTTCAGATACACGGAACGTAAACCCTAGCATTTCATTATCTATGGTTCAGATACACGGATACATGGCAGGTAATCCAGCGCTTGAAGACTAATAAAAATAGGATTATGAAACGAAGAACAGACTGTTTGTTCCTATCTAAGGGTTGTAGTCAGAGGTGTTACTTGGAGTATGCGAACTATTTCAGCATGTATGTTAATTCTATGTTTTGTGTTCCAGGGGTCCAAACCCCTATGAGACCTATTTCAGCATGTATGTTAATTCTATGTTCTGTGTTCCAGGGGTCCAAACCCCTATGAGACCTATTTCAGCATGTATGTTAATTCTATGTTCTGTGTTCCAGGGGTCCAAACCCCTATGAGACCTAGTTCAGCATGTATGTTAATTCTATGTTCTGTGTTCTATGTTCTGTGTTCCAGGGGTCCAAACCCCTATGAGACCTATTTCAGCATGTATGTTAATTCTATGTTCTGTGTTCCAGGGGTCCAAACCCCTATGAGACCTAGTTCAGCATGTATGTTAATTCTATGTTCTGTGTTCTATGTTCTGTGTTCCAGGGGTCCAAACCCCAGCAAGGTCTTACAGCAGCTGTTAGTTCTGCAGCCAAAGCAGCAGCTCAGCATCTTCAACACCCTGAGGGACCTTCTGAGGGACCGGGGAATGTTGCCCCCCGCAGGCACCGAGGCCATCTAGACCACAAGTTCTAGAGCGGGAGACAATGTGTGTGTTTTTGCATGCCCGTGTGTGTGTGTGAGTGTGTGTGTGAGTGTGTGTGTGTGTGTGTGTGTGTGTGTGAGAGTGTGTGTTTGGCCAGCATTAGCTTCCAGACACTCGTCACTCTAACCCTTCCCAGCGTTTTCTTCTCCTTCCTTTTAAACAGTTACTGTGAACGACGGTGTTGCTCACGGCAACAAGGCGTTACCTTCACAAACAATAGCATCATCAAGAACAGCCTTTCGGTCCGAGCGTCACGGCGTGCTGGGATCTGCATGAGGACCTCCCCTCAGCGAGGCCGCAAACACGCTAGCTAGCGTCAGCTAGCCAAAGACTAACGGCTGCTCAGAATAAACGTAACGTCTTCCAAAACTAAATGGATCTCATGTAAGCACACCGATCGTTTGTTTCGTACTGCAGGGCGTAGTCGCTGACCGAGTGATTCTTCAACTTACAAACTGACCGACTGTTCTTTCTCACTGATGTATGGAGAATATTGCACTGATTTAGCCGAACCCGAGGAAGAGACGTTATACATCTTACTGTACCAGGCCGTCATATCCTAGGCCGTGGTGTTGGTGTTGTTCTTTAAAGTGGTTAAAGCGACGGCAGCGTGGGATAATATTATAACATCTGATAACATGATGCATGTTTCTAAGTGCTGATTGTTAATTATTCATTTATTTTTTTTAAAGATATTTTTCCTTGTGCGTGAAATATTTGCTATATTCCCCTCCTGTAGGCTAGGCTGTAGCAGTTGGTAGTGGGCTGTACACTGTAGACAGATATGGTCTCTAGCCATGGATATAGACACACAGAATATGTACCTACAGCAACTAGCACACAGAGGTATGGCTCCAATATATTACTGTATATAGGAATATATATGTACAGTAAAGGATATATATATATTACCAGAACAAAAACCTAATATAAAATGTGATTTGTCTTAATTATACTATAATAATACTTAATGCTGTGGAAAGTATATGAAAAACACTTAATTAGTTAATTAATAATAATGATATTAATAATCTATAGCAATTGCATGAACAAACAACAAGGCTGAGTAGCTCTGTTGGGGATGAACTCGCAGATCATATATATTTACATATATAGAAGTATATAGCGCGTTAACTGCTGCTGACTAGCACGCGTGGGGTTACTTTAACCATTACTTGAGACTGTGAGAACAAAATATCTTAGTGCTTCCTTCCTGCCCCTGTTAGCCAATGATTTTAGTCGCTCTGTAGTTGCCGCGTCTTGACTGCTTTAGCTTCGCCAGACCTGCAAACCATTCCAACATTTTTCTGCCGTGGAGACGAATATTTAAGAAGACTCTTACTTGTTGGATTGCTCTTGAAGGGGTTTAAAATATATTTATTTAAAGTTGATTTGTAAGTGATTTGTTATGAATGCAGTGTGATATACATTTCTTTAGGGGTGTCTGTTTCTGTACACACTACCGTTCAAAGGTTTGTGGTCAATTAGACAATTCCTTGTTTTCAAGAGAAACACAAATGTTTTGTCTGTTAAAATGGCATCACATTGGTCGGAAAAACAGTGTAGACATTGTTACGGTTGTAAATGACTATTGTAGCTGGAAAAGGCAGATTTCCATTGGAATATTTACGTTGGCATCCAGGGGCCCATTGTCAACCACCATCATTCATGTGTTTCAAAGAAACACTGTTTGCTAATGGATCATTAGAAAACGCTTATACGATTATGTTAGCATTGCTAAAAACGACTGAGAAAAGAGGTCATATAACTGGCCTTTTAAGTTAGTTAAGCATTTTCAGCATCAGCGTTTGTGTTTTTTATTACAGGCTCAAAATGTCCAGAAACAAAGAACTTTCTTCTGAAACTCATCAGTCTATTCTTGTTCTGGGAAGTGACGGCTATTCCATGTGAGAAATGGCCAAGTAACTGAACGACGCAAACAGGCTCTAACCAGAATAGAAAGAGGAGTGGGAGGCCCCGGTGCACAACTGAGTAAGAAAACCACTACATCTAGACGAATATCCCTCACAGGTCCTCAACTGGCAGCTTCATTAAATAGAATCTGCAAAACCCTAGTCTCAATGTCAACAGTGAAGAGATGACTCTGGGATGCTGGACCTTTAGACAGAGTTGTAAAGAAAAAGCCATATCTTAGACATGCCAACAACAACAAAAAAGACTAAAATGGGCAAAGGAACACAGTCACTGGACAGAGGAAGAACTCTGCCTAGATGACAGACATTTCTGATTGAACCCAAGCTATTGAATGGTAGTTTACAGTAGCAGACAAGACTTTGTGCACACTTACCCATTCAATTCAAAAGATAAGTGTGCCCAAACCTTTTAGCTTTACTGTAGATATACAATACACACATAGAAAGTATATTATATTCAGAGGAGTAGTTCTATATTCAAGCAATACTTTATCTTTAATATGCAAGAGGATATTGATGGGATTTCTGTGTCAGGATGTTATTCAGTTAAAAACAGGACATTCAAATCTGCACTGTGAAAAAATGACTGCTATATTGCGATACATGAAACATTTATGTGAAGTGGTTGGTAGATTTTGAATATGTAACCAGAAGAAATGAATACTTTTTTGAACAGTGTAGGAAAGTGGGCAGGTGATCCAGTGAAGTCATTGATTGAATCCAACCTGGGTTGATTTTGTTTGTACTTCTTAGCACACAGAGACCCTTCAGCTGTTCTGATTACCACCGAGAGACTTGCGGTCTGTTCTGATTAGCAGAGAGACCTTCTCAAAATGTTTACCAAACCCCTGTCTGACTTTAAACGACTGACACTTTTCCCTTCATGAATGAAACTGTATTAGTATAGACTGTGGTACCAGCTCCACCTCGTCTTTGGATAGGCTGTGTAAGATTCACCATATTATGTACACCAATCGAATCTTCTCAGTGCACAGGATCCATTTGAGATTCAGTCCTCGACCTGGTGCCAACTCCTGTGGGGTGTGTCATTGTCACTTGGGACAGGGCTGATCTGTCACAGGGCTTATGGGAAAAACAAGTCTGCTGCGTAAATTTGATTAATCGGTTATTCTCAATATTGGGGGTGTTCTGTTCAGTAGACTTTGGGACCAATTCTGTGCTGTTACCAAATAAATATGTTTGTGATTTAAATAATGTTTTGGTAGGTTTTCAGTACATTTCAGTACATTTCAGATTGTATGGAAAAAAAAATTAAACCATCTGTACTATGACTTCCCTTAACAAAGCAGGGATGGCTTAAGACCGATTAATGACCCCAATGTGTCGTCTTGTAATATGGTTAAACCATCTTTTTAATAATCCAATTCAAATGAAAAACTGATAGATTTGTGGAGAAGGTTACACAGTACCTCCACGTAGAATCGTGTGTTAATCAATGTTGTTGTTTTGGTTTTTACTTCCAGAGGTTTCTCTTATGGGGACAATTTAAGAACCTATTCTTTGTTGGTAGCACCTTTTCTAAGAGTTTACTTCACATATGTTCCAAACAACTCAGCCTGACCAAAAGTAGGCACATCAAAGGCGAGGATGTGGTCAACCTCACCAGAATTCCAGAACCATCAAATGGTTGTATTGGTTGACTAGTAGCATCTAGTAGCGTAACGGTGTCTGAGAGAACCTAGTCAATTGGGATTGTGCACATGCAAAGGTCTGGTGTTTTCATTTTATTTTTTTATATTTTTGTTTGATTGCATATGCAAAATAGTTTTCTAATGAATGTCGTTTTTGAAGTGGGAAAAGATGGATAGTTTAAGTTGTAGAGTGTAGGAGTCAGATTGAAGGGAGATACTGTTTATCGGGAAAGAATAATGTATAAATGCTTATTATCGTTAATACAATTATTAGGGATTTTGTGATGCTACACTGAGTGGAGGTGAATAAATCATTTATTTTTTCTTTACAACAGATCCGTCTCTTGAATTATATTTGGTCTTTCGTGACTCTTACGCTGGATTTCAATCCAAGGGGTGTTATACATTATTGGACTGGACAACTGACAGAACGGCTTTTGAATGGTCATTTAGACGTTCCATGAAGGTGGTATCCATCACAAACACAGGAATTATTTCCTGCTGCACTGCATCTTGGATCCCTGTCTGAAGGGACCAATGAAAAGAAGATTGTGATACACCCACAATCATTGCATGTTTCTAAACATTTTGACTTCCTGTGAAGCATCAGCACTGTTGACAGAAACACAGAAAAACAGCATGAGTCTTTAAAGCAGATCATGTTTATTTGGAAAAGGAGTGGCTTTTGACACTTCACTTGCCATTGGACATTGACACGTTCGATGAGCATTTAGTAAAGACATCTCGTATCTAGACACACACAACATAGTGTTCAGAATTAAAGTGATTCTTTTATTTTAGTTCCCCACTAAAAAAAGGATTGCAGCAAAAAATATGGCAATGTGATATTTGGACTGAAACAACAGTGACCTCAAGTGGAACGTAACATTTACAAGAAGTGGTGAAGAACATGTTTTATGTTCAAATGCAACAGAAAATCTACACAGACATTTCTCCAGTGGGTACATTTCTTATGACCCGGCCTAGAAAGCTATAAATAATTGCTGACAGGATTCTACACTCAGGGACTATTCACGTCTGAAACCATGAGTATGGCTTGTTAACAATGTGCAAATACAATTAGATGTATATATATTCATATTAACACAGAGTTCAGACAACTTAACATCAAGATTCAAAAAGATAAAATATTTGATTTACTGTCTAGTACAACTGTGTCCTTACAAACAGCAGTCTAAAGTGCGTAACATTGATTTTCAATAAGTGCAATATTATTATACCAAATGCTCTACTCGGAGTGCATTCCCTTGGATGGTTACTATAAAATGGAGACATTCATAAACTGAAATTATAGCCTCATCAGGTAACAAGAAAAACAACTCACTGACATTAATAGCTGCATACCAGAATGACTCTTTCCTTACAATGAGAAGATGGTGCAGCCTGACCAAACTGGACTCATTATTAAAGTCAGCGGTCAATCAGAGGTTACCATGAATGTTTGTTCAGTATTAGCATTAGATGGACTGTTCGACACAACCTCAACTGTGCTAGTAGCAGTAGTGGACTTAGAGTAAAGGTTTTACAACACCATTACATTTAAATTTAACCAACAACAAATGTCCAGTTAAGTGAATACTTTCCAAATAATGGCTTTGTCAGGACAAACATGTTTAGACAGTAATGACATAGTAGCTTGCAGGATTAAATTAAACATGATGCAAGATAAAGAAAGCACAAAATATTCAAGGATGGTTACCTACTGGTCAGTTACTTGCACTCAATAATAATTCAAAATGTATGATCCAGTAGCATTTTCTTTCTTAACTTGGGACAACAGCTAGTGCCAATTTCATTCCATATTATCCATTTGACAATACTCAACTGATGTGAGCAGAAACATTTCAATTCAAACTGAACGTGCAAATCAGTGTCTGCTCTGGAAATGAATTCAAATGGAATGAACCTCATAGTTCCCCTTCGTAGGAAGGGACAAAGCTTTGCTCTTCTGCAGCTACCGGACATCTGAATCTCCAGGCCAGAGCTCGTGTTCACAAAACATAGCCCATCCCCAAACCCCGTTCATATAATCACAGTGACTATTATGTTACCTCATCCTAGATCAGCGCTCGACAAACGTTTTGTGAATACAGGACCGGAGTACCCAAACGATGGCGTCGACCGTCGCTAAGTGATGACCGTGTTAAAGGGCACCCTGGCCTCGTCGTCCTCATCCTCTTCCAGAACGCCCCTGGCCTCCGGACGATCGGGACAGAACACGAGGCGTAGCAGGACCAGCCCGCCACGGACCAGCAGCCTCAGCAGCAGGAAGGCGAAGGGCACCGTGATCTGCATCAGGTGGAAGATGGGGGCGCTGAACCTGCTCAGGAAGCAGGTGAGGAAGAAGGTCCCCAGGGCCACGAAGGGGTACAGCGACAGCTTGGCCAGCATGAAGGAGTGGTCCTGGCCCCCGTAGCGCACATACGGATGCAGGGTCTCACGCTCCTGGAACAGCGCCGCCACCCAGATGGCCAGTTGGAAGATGCCGGCGAAGAAGATGATGACACAGCTGATCTGGATGGCCTCCAGCTCGTTGCGGGAGTTCCGGGGGAACTCGTGTGTCAGCTGGTACGCCAGGGGCAGACCCCCGACGAAGGCCAGGGAGAAGGTGTTGAGCAGGCCCATGAAGCGGGTGGCCCTGCGTGGAACCGGAGACAAAAGCCCATGAATCCCCAGTTATTCGCTCCAGCGCCCCCTGTGGTTGCTGCCTGTACTTTTTCACAAGTCCACGTTATTCTTTAAGCAACACAACGAGTGCTAATTCAAGTTGTTCCTGTGTTCAACATGACTTCTGACACAAAACGACGCACAGAGAGTTTCAGAGAGCGGGTTCAGCTGATTGGTGGAACCGTACTTGGTGACGTGGAGGAAGAGGGAGTGATGGACGAACCAGAGTAGACCCACGGTGGCGAAGGAGCCAAAGTAGGCCAGGTACTCTGGGCCGTAATCCTGCAGGGCCGCTACCAGACTCCCCCCATACTGCTTCTGGACCGTCACTGGATCCGGCACATTGTCCTCACTGGAGACACACACAGATCACATTGTCCTAACTGGAGACACAGACAGATCACATTGTCCTCACTGGAGACACACACAGATCACATTGTCCTCACTGGAGACACAGACAGACAGATCACATTGTCCTCACTAGAGACACAGACAGATCACATTGTCCTCACTGGAGACACAGACAGACAGATCACATTGTCCTCACTAGAGACACAGACCGACAGATCACATTGTCCTCACTAGAGACACAGACAGATCACATTGTCCTCACTGGAGACACAGACAGACAGATCACATTGTCCTCACTAGAGACACAGACCGACAGATCACATTGTCCTCACTGGAGACACAGACAGACAGATCATCACCCAGACATGTTCTGCAGCACCCTGGCAAGACAGAACTGACCCTTCATGGTACAACCTGCCTGAATATGGTCAGTAAACCAGTCAGTCCAAATGGAAGTAAAAAGGCCACTAACCAAATGTCTAAGATGAGTAGAGTTGCTACGATGGCAAACACTCCATCGCTGAAGGCCTCCACTCTTTCCTTGCTGAGCGGTTCGTTGAGTTGATACGTATAAAACAACATGGAGTCTGGAGTCTCCTCAACCTGGCCTGAGTCCAAACAACACATACATATATACACTATAGCTTAGATAACAACTCCTGATGCCAGTTCCTCATTTGATAATACTGTAACGTGTAGTGCATTCAAGGTTTAGAAAGACCTCTAAAGCAATTTGCACCAGAAGTATACAACTAAAATCCCAGTGGCACTGTGCTGTTGCTGTGCTCTTGTTGTTCGTTTACACCAGACATTTGAGAGACAGAGAAGGAAAAGGATGCCTGGTGATACGTACCAATAGCTTTGCCGCGACACCATTTAAGGGACTGAGAGATGTAAGGCAAGAAGATGACGATGGCTAGGATTACATAGGACTGGAAGACAACAGGAGAGTTTGGTTACGGCCAGAAGTTTCTGACAATTACTAAAGTATTAACAAATGAACAATGAGCGCAAGGCATTTACAAGCTTTAAAGTTCTGAGATGAAAAGGTTTAGAAACAAGCTTTATAACCGATATAAACAGAGACATACAGCTGTAGGCACTGAAAACTATGCTGTTTAGCAGCCTGTAACGATATCAGTTGCAGGCAATGGAGCAAAATACCCTCTAATTTCCCTCCCTTAGAGAAAGATAACCCACTGGGAAGGGTAGATAAAGGGCCACTAGCCAAAAGGTTGTTGGTTCAGATCGTCAAGTCAAGCTTCTGTCATTCAGCCAACGGGTTTATTCCTAATACGCTAGATAAGTGTCGGATAAAACCATGGATGTCGACGTTAAAACGACTGAAATGTAAATAAGGATGAAGTGTTGGTGAAGGTTGGCAGGACGTACCAGCTGGAAGAAGATAAAAGAGAAGACGCTGGCGAAGAAGCACATGATGGGGACCCTCATGATGACCTTCAGGATATGGTGTTTGTAGAACACCTGGTTCTCCGACACCTGGATCTGGTCGTTCAGCAGGAACGGGCGGCTGAAGCCATAAACCACGATCAATGCCTGCACAGGGAGGGGGAATAGTTAACGGTAGATAATATCTAGTCATGCCTGCACAGGGAGGGGGAATAGTTAACGGTAGATAATATCTAGTCATGCCTGCACAGGGAGGGGGAATAGTTAACGGTAGATAATATCTAGTCATGCCTGCACAGGGAGGGGGAATAGTTAACGGTAGATAATA
>JACXGK010009945.1:8260-19001 GCA_016801125.1 Novumbra hubbsi
GGGGGGGGGGGGGGAGCTGCATCGTGAATACAAACACCTGCCTGACAAAAGGAAAGGAGTTTGTTTGGTGGGAAACCTGACCAGTGACAGAATATAGGGATTGTTACAAAGAGATTGTATTCATAGGGATTTACTGTGCACGTATAGGCTTATTATGGTGTGTGTAGGTGTGTGTGCGCGCATGTGTGTGTATGAGTGAGTTAGCCAGCAAGAGAACGAAAGAGGTGAAAGTAATATGTGGTAACTAGGGAGACTTCCGTTATGAGTCACCCTGAGGGACACAGCAAGGTGAGCGACTTCACCTAGCTTGTCCTCTATGTTGCCTGGAGCCCGGGGAGACTGCCTTTTACTCAGCCCTCATTACCGTTCAACATGGGGCTGTGACTAGGATACATTTGGGGACAGAGTAAACCCTGCTGTGTAGTAGAGTAAGAATGTACTGGAAGCTCACTCCACAGCTAGCCTGATTGGGCAATACACTATACGGTAGGCACCACGGGTAGGGCTAAAATGTTGCCTGTTGGGTTGGGAAAACAGAGGATCGCTGCTCGGTGCCCTGTGTGGGTCAGTCGGTCTTTCAGTGGGGAAACAGGGGATCGCTGCCCGGTGCCCTGTGTGGGTCAGTCGGTCTGTCAGTGGGGAAACAGAGGATCGCTGCTCAGTGCCCTGTGTGAGTCAGTCGGTCTGTCAGTGGGGAAACAGAGGATCGCTGCTCGGTGCCCTGTGTGGATCTGTCAGTCTGTCAGTGGGGAAACAGAGGATCGCAGCTCGGTGCCCTGAATGTTGAAGGTGGTGCAGCTGTTACCTGGACGGGCATCTGGCTAGGCAGTTGGGCTCCGGCAGGCTCGCTGTGTAGGGAGTTCTGAAGGGGTGAGTGTGACAGAGACCATAACACCACCCCACAGCCTTCTTGGAGTGTCACATGCTGTACGATTGGCAGCTCTTGCATTGGTCGACCGGTGTGGGACTGTGAGTGGAGGAAGGTGAACTGTTACCAGCAGCATGTTGACATCTGTCTCGCCTATTTTTAAGACCCTGATGGGGCAACGGGGGCAGTCCTGATTGAACATCGATTCACAACACATTATGGACCGTTCACCCTGATCCAATATCCCTCCGTCAACAACCTCTCTCTCCCTCTGTCTCTCTATCTCCCTCTATCTCGCTCACACACAGACTAATGGACTGCGAGCATGGCCTCTCGAACAGAGGCTTTTACCTAGAGAAGAAGTTCAGGTCACCTAATGAAGGGTTCAGAGGAGATCCATTCTGCATTGGCTACAAAGCAATCGGAGACACATTAGATAGTCTGGCTGCTGTTTGGGTGAGGTGCCACTTGAAATTCATAAAGAACCAATGAAATGTTGCTGTCTCTGAATTGCCCAACTTGGACATCATAACACAGTAATGTGTGTGCGACAGAAAGGTTTTTTAGATGTCATAACAAACGGGCAAAGTGGACTCTGCCTTGTGACAATCAGATGCAGCGCCTCTGCCAGGGTTCTCGTTGTTTTTATAAAGTCAGGGATATTAGAACAGCAGGGGAACGTCAACGGGGAGGCTTGCTTGTCATCAGGACTCATACAAGTATGAAATGTCATGCAGCTATGTGACCATGTGAGAAGCCTTCCCTATGCCTTCTACTAAATGGAATCCTGACGTGAGATATTGACTTACTCGGAATATCCTACAGACCACACTGAAACAGATTTTCTGAGCTCTCTCCTATAGCAGTTTCCACCCGAGCGATGGAGGTATCCGTTTGACTCTGGGTCCCTTCTAGTTCAGGACCTGCTGGGGTAAGCTAGAGCATGTGTCCTGGTCCACCACACATTTCAACACTCTGTCTGGCCCATACGTCTGTCTTACCTTCTGCCGACACCTGGGGGATGAATTATACGGTCCTTTATGTAACCTTTATTTATTTATGATGATACAAACCTCTTTTGTTAGGGAGACCTTTTTTTGAGATTGTTGAGTGTGAAATAACATACAAATTACAAAGTAGACAATGAAATTGTGTATGTTCCTGATTTTACTATACTTGTGAGGTGCTAGAAGGCTTACAATTGTATAATTCTGTAACCACCAGGAATAAAGTAAATTCAGACTCAGGGATTAGCTTTAAGGTCAAAGTTACAATTGGCTTTGGCTTGGGGTTCAAGCATTAGGGGTTAAGGTAAGGGTTAAGAGACTGGGAAACTAGGCAATCTTTTTTTCTGGCCCCAACAAGTATAGTACAAAACTTGTGTGTGTGTACACACATTTTTGAATAAAAACAAGGGTTAGAGCAGAGCTGCTGAAAATATGATACAGTTTTACCATAGATACAAAATAAGTAACGTTTTATTATATCATTCTGTAGTAAAGCTGTGTGGGTGTTTGAGTGTGTTTGTTTGTTGTCGTGCGCATGCGCTTGCTCGCGTTCGCCCGTTCGCGTTTTTCTATGCCGCCAGGCTAGAGTATCCTCCCGCTCCACTTCAAGACGACTGTCGTTTGATGCGGTCTACGCGCGGTTAAAACCATAGTGAGGACCCTTTTCCCTTTGAGTTACCGTAGCGGCGGGCGGTAGCGCTGGAATTCGCGTCTGCTTGGTCGGGGGATGTGCTTCTGGACTAGACTGTCCTCGGGACAGACACGCTTTGGTAGTGCTCTGCTCTTCATATACCACAGGTCGGGTAGACTATCTTGGACGGGATGGCCGGCGCTAGGTGCCTTCTGAAGACGCCGAGGTATGTGAACGTGTTAATTAATAAGCGATTGATTTGACATTAATTACCTGGTCAACTACTCTAGTATACTGACTGCAGACTTTTTCGTCGTTTGTTGAAATGTGGTTACTTGCTCGTGTGTAAGTTGGAACATTAAATTTAATTGTATTTGTGACAACAATGTTTTCCGCAAACACAGAATTTAATTGGTATTTGTTTGTAGTGCTGCGTTATAAGCATGATAATAACGTCGCCTATATGACATTAAATTTAATAAAATCCTATGCTTTTCCTTTTATACGCAGGTAACATATTTAGCATGAATTACGCTCATTCTTAAAATGTGTTTTCATTATTCGAATGATAAAAACATTGTGAAAACACGGTGTCGTGACATAACAAGACTAATAACCGTCGTTAATCTCTACATAGTAGCCTGGCAATAGACTCCAAGTAAAAACGCCGTAGCTATCTGGATTACACATCAATCGATTTTCCACGGTGAACCCGTTTTAAAACGCTTTCTGATTAAGTGCATTAATAGCCCACGGTATATCGGCCACCTTACCTCCACCGTTGTGTGATCGGACTGATCAGCAAACAAGGCTTTGAGTAGTAATGACACGTTATTAAGTGCCACTCGTATTAGAATAATGGTGAGACATTGTTAAGTGCCACTCTGTATTAATTTGGGTCTGATGAGACCCGGAGCGAGCAGCAGCGTGCGACATTTGCGTGATGACATACTCAGAAAGGTCAGGCTCGCAGATTACCCCGCGGAGCTGTGGATTTCTGTGAATCTAAAGATGAATCAAATTCTGACGTCAATTGTTTATATTTTGTCCTGTAGCATTTATTGTGGGTTCGGTTGTGGGTGTCTAGTGTTCTACAATTCTGTAAACTTCATTATATGCCATCCTGAATCTGAGAAACCTCCAAGTGATATAATTTTTCATATAAATAGGGAATTTACTGATAATTAATATAATTGTAATGGGATAGTCTAAGCCATTTAGCGGACATAGTGGACATGTAGTTTTCTACAATGTACATCCTCATTCATAACCAAATGCTACACAAATGTGAGTGTGTATCCAGAATGTCAGAGTAGCTTGGTAAGTGTTTGCTTATTCGTGGCAACATCATAGTTATTGTGGAGGTTTTCTCTCCATTAGTGAGGTCTTGGAATGGTAAAATGGTTAAAATGTTAAAAAGATACAATTTGCTACAGTAATTTTAGACTTATCCCAACAACTGGGCATTAGATGCATTTTAATTCATTGGATTGAATTTATGTCCAATGTCCATTCGCCCTCGTTTAGATCACAGACAATTGTTTTGTTGTTTATCACCCTCACCTGTTTTCCCTAACCACGGACACTATTTAAGATCCTCTTTTCTCAGTGTGTCTTGTCGGTCTTTCTTTGTCTCATGTCTTGATTGTTCCATTTGGTCTCGTGGTTCTTTCGTTAGACTTCAGGTTCTGTTATTGGTTGTGCTCCATTCTCCCCGAGCTTGTGTCCCGCCTCCCCATCCGTCAAACCAGACAGGTTGTGTATTGTCGGTTAACCGTCCACGTTGGCTCAAAGGGAAGAGGAACGCTTTGGCTTAGGTTTGCCACTGCCTCTAGGACAAGTTCAAAAGTCTGTTCCTCATGCAGCGATCCCCCGAGCGGTGCCGCAGTGGGCACTGGCAGGTCAGGGAGCATGCCCCCCGGGCAGGGGGTTCGCCCGCGGGCTAATGGGTTTTCTGAAGACCAAACAATAGCTTGGGCTGGGGTAGAGCGGGCGCTGACCCAGATACGTTGTTCTTCTCTTGCAGTAACTTCCAGTCCCCAGCTATGTTGGAGGGTTCTGAGTCGGCAGAAGGAGTCAGCACAGACAGCACCATGGGATCCTCTGTCACTGCCTGCAAGAAGGTCAATATTAGGCTGTGTGTGTGTGTGTGTTTGTGTGTGTCGGGTGAGGCTGATTGTGTGCCATTGAAACAGACAGTAATGATAGAGGGCCTGGACCTTCTGCCCATCTATTTGATGCATGGCCTCACTCTGCCCGGGAGACAATACGATCATTGGTAAATAACATTGTTCTCGGGGGAGGCTCAATTGAATTCCAAGCACCTCTGTTGGGACACCACTCCTTCCCCTCAAATCAGGAGTGTCGTCAGTCGATATCCCTGCTTGTTCTGCCACTTCATTAGTGGAC
Organism: Novumbra hubbsi; assembly: GCA_016801125.1. NCBI lineage: Eukaryota > Metazoa > Chordata > Actinopteri > Esociformes > Umbridae > Novumbra > Novumbra hubbsi. Next base: position 13,176 of record JACXGK010009945.1, read on the forward strand.
GGGTGGTCAAGTTAAGTGGTTTCCATTAAGCCTTGCCGCACCGCTAACATGCACGCAGGATACCAAATGTCCTCGTCGTTGTTGTTAATAGTAGTCGTATTTGTAATAGCCTCTGCACAATAATACAAATCCATGTGGCTTAGTTCAAGGTATTGTTCAGGTCTACTAACTTTACAAACACATACGTTAGCCCAGGGAGCACAGTCTGTTGGCTGTGTCTGGGCTATTCAGGCAGAGAAAAGATCCAGAATTTCCCAGAGTGGCTGCGCATGTTTTTTCTTTTTATTCACACACTCCAGTCTACTCGGAGAATCTTCTACTCTGAGGAATATAATGAAGTTAAATTGAAGCTCAGTCAATATCTACAGCATCACTTAAGGCTTAGTGTATTCTAGGCAACATAACAGGATCGAACACAAAAGCATACAATTACCCGTTCGACAAACAACACTGGATTGAATCGTGACTGATCTTCAGGTCCTAACACCCAGTGGCCTGGGGTGGGCCAGACGTTTAACCCACCGTCTTTGGGAAGCATTTTGTATGCCTACTGCAGCATTCCAGCCTACTCTTATTTCAGTACAGTCTTCAATATTTCTCTCTGATGAATGATGCCCAACTGTAAAAGCCTTAACCAGCATATAGGAGAGTTCAGAATGCGCACATGATCTCAATTGATTGCAATGAATCTGGAACACAGTTTAATGTTCCTGATTGATGGCCTTCAATAATGAAGTTGCCGTTATATCCTACCTGGCTGTTTTGCTAAATTGCCAGTTCGGTTGAATGGGATCTGTACGTGCGCAGAAGCTTCTGGAAGTGAAGAATCCTTTCCCCCAGCAGACTAAATAAACGTAAAAATCCCCATTTAAACAACGAGATTATAACAGTTATTTGTTTTTAGCTGACGAACATTCAGCATGTCCAAAAACCTGCTTAAAGCCAATGGTTGTGTCTGCTGTGTCATTGTTTGTATACGAAGTTGGGTCCTTTGGGGCATTTTGTAGAAAACTACAAGGAAAAAAACGGAAATGTCTGAAAAGTACATTTTTAAATCAGCTCCCAGGAGGAGTTGTTATTTTACCGTGCCCCTTGAACACCCCCCTGCTGTTACTTCTAACCTTGCCAAGTTGTGATGTAATCATGAAGCTCGAGGCCAGCTGATTTTGAGTCCCTTTCACCAGGCCCGGTCCCAAAGCAGATGGTCAGAACACGTGTACAAGGGGCATATGTGTGTCAGGCTAGAAATGCATTGTGGGAATGATTATGGCCTCTATTATCAATGAGCATGACTACTCATCCACGCCGATCTGGCCACGCCCATTGTTCTGTCATCTCCACAGTCAGTCTGGATTGGTTTTTCCTCCTGACACTGTGTGTGGGGAATTTGAAAACATTTGAGCACTCTGACCCAGAAACCGATAGCGAAGTAGCGGACCGTAGCGAAGTTGTCTCTTATTATTCGAATTTGATGAATATCACAATATAAACTTGGAACTGGGATTTCTTGTATGTTGGTGCTGCAACCTCTAACGAGTTACACAGAATATACTAAATGCAATGGAGTTGAGACCTATTATCTATCTTCCTGGAAAAAAGGTAAGGTATGGTAGTTTGGGGATTTTATCACAGAGGGAATCAAATAAGGCAAACACAAAAGTGGGAAAGCAGTTCCACAAACAAATCTGGCGCTTTTACACAGTAACAGAAACCACAGTTGGTTCATGTGTGAATAAAGTGGACTGCTGGGCAGAATACTGTAAGGTCCGCCTCCATCACCATCGTCGACCGCCAGGCTGGGAAACACACCTCATCCACCCAATCTCTTGAACACACCTCTCACAGCAGATCCAAATCACCTGGGTACTAATCAGCTAGTGCCACACACCTGTGCTTTCCCTCCTCTCCTGACAGTCTCTATTTAACCTGGTCATTCACACCCTGTCCTGGATATGTATTGTTTGTGTGATTTGCAACCCTCTTAAGCCCGGTTGTCCAGTAGTTTGTCATAGATAAGTATGAAAGTCCCTCTCGGTATCCTGACCCGTGCCTCCCTGCCTGCTCACTTCTCTGGATGATCCTCTTCTGTACTCCCACCTCTCGTCTACCTTGATACCCAGGGACCGACCTTCTGCCTGCCCTTCCACTTGGTGCTAGACTGTCCCTTGATGTATCGTTGTGCTTCCAAATAAACCTCCTGCGCTCTGCTCTTGGATCCAGCCGTCCTTCCCTGTTCGCATAACCACAGTTATGTTCCCTGTTTGTATAGGACATAAGCCTGAGGAAACAAAAGGGTAAATTGTAATTCAGAAATAATATTTTCTTATTTTATAGAACCAAAACATAAAGACATTACTAAACACAAAATAGAAAATTCTACTGAAATGAATCCTTATTGCAATAAAAAATTCATAATAGAGTAGGACTTGGTCTAAGGCCTGGAGACAGTATGAAGGATTTATAGTACCTTGTGTGTTATGGGTGTGATGGATTTGTGTTTGTTTCTCATTGTCTGTTATGGGTGCGTTCAAGGTACAGTGCAGTAACATTGTGTGTTATGGGTGCGTTCCAAGTACAGTGCAGTAACATTGTGTGTTATGGGTGCGTTCCAGGTACAGTGCAGTAACATTGTGTGTTATGGGTGCGTTCCAGGTACAGTGCAGTAACATTGTGTGTTATGGGTGCTTTCCAGGTACAGTGCAGTAACAGCGTGCTGGACTCGTCAGAGTACTGGCTGACGAATGAGAAGGCTCTGTGTCGGCTGGGCCTCGTGGAGCAGGACATTGAGGAGAACTGCAGCACGGTGAGTGTGTGTGTGCGTGTGTGTGTGTGCAGCTGGACCAATTAAGCACAACCGGACCAATTGGTCTCCACAGGTTCTTACCGTTTTCACGTGTAGTGATAGAATCTGGTTTATTTAGTTTAGGCCTTATAGGTCAGGTCTCCAATTGTATTCCAGGGCTAGGTTGACTTTAGGTATAAAGGTTTGGTTGCTGCCAATCAGGTGAGGCTTTGGATTAGGCCTGGTGTTCGAGTCCCCACAAGGATAGAAAAACAATTGTGTGTGTGCGTGCATATCATTAGTGGGAATGTAGCTGCATTTTGATTGGCCAGATCTTAAAGGTGAAGTTTGCTTATCTGTTTTCGATGCAAATGTCATATTATACTGTGGTTGATTTGATGCAAATGTCATGTTATACCAGGTAGGCTTCCAGCATTTCAGGGAATTTGCGTCAAGAGGAAGGTGTCAAATGTTCTTGTCAAAGGCTCGATGCCTAGAACATGTTGTTGCGTTTAGATTTAAATGTAAATTACGTGCTGAGTGCAATGTTTTTTTTACTATATTATTCTGTGGCCGGGCTTGAGATGCATGTGGAGGCTATGCTCTGCTTTTCCTCACAGTGGACAATGCATGGGGAGGCTATACTCTGCTTTTCCTCACAGTGGACAATGCATGGGGAGGCTATGCTCTGCTTTTCCTCACAGTGGACAATGCATGGGGAGGCTATGCTCTGCTTTTCCTCACAGTGGACAATGCATGGGGAGGCTATGCTCTGCTTTTCCTCACAGTGGACAATGCATGGGGAGGCTATGCTCTGCTTTTCCTCACAGTGGACAATGCATGGGGAGGCTATACTCTGCTTTTCCTCACAGTGGACAATGCATGGGCTCAGTTCTTAATCCCCACTAAACCCTCTTGTATGGTGTGTAGAGGAGCTGTCGTGTTATTCATTATCAATGAATAATGGAGCAAATCAGAATGTTCAGCTCAGCATCTTTATAATATGTTATTTCTTTCATTGAACGCAGTTTAAAATGCAGGACACACGATTTAAGACCAGACATGGTCTATAATACACTTGTAAAAAAGAGGGATCTGCAGGTAGAACTAGCAGTAAGACCAGACATGGTCTATAATACACTTGTAAAAAAGAGGGATCTGCAGGTAGAACTAGCAGTAAAATCAGACATGGTCTATAATCTGCAAGTAGAACTAGCAGTAAAACCAGACATGGTCTATAATCTGCAGGTAGAACTAGTAGTAAAACCAGACATGGTCTATAATCTGCAGGTAGAACTAGCAGTAAGACCAGACATGGTCTATAATCTGCAAGTAGAACTAGTAGTAAGACCAGACATGGTCTATAATCTGCAGGTAGAACTAGTAGTAAAACCAGACATGGTCTATAATCTGCAAGTAGAACTAGCAGTAAAACCAGATATGGTCTATAATCTGCAGGTAGAACTAGTAGTAAGACCAGACATGCTCTATAATCTGCAGGTAGAACTAGCAGTAAGACCAGACATGGTCTATAATCTGCAGGTAGAACTAGCAGTAAAACCAGACATGGTCTATAATCTGCAGGTAGAACTAGCAGTAAAACCAGACATGGTCTATAATCTGCAGGTAGAACTAGCAGTAAAACCAGACATGGTCTATAATCTGCAGGTAGAACTAGCAGTAAGACCAGACATGGTCTATAATCTGCAGGTAGAACTAGCAGTAAGACCAGACATGGTCTATAATCCGCAGGTAGAACTAGCAGTAAAACCAGACATGGTCTATAATCTGCAGGTAGAACTAGTAGTAAAACCAGACATGGTCTATAATCCGCAGGTAGAACTAGCAGTAAGACCAGACATGGTCTATAATCTGCAGGTAGAACTAGCAGTAAAACCAGATATGGTCTATAATCTGCAGGTAGAACTAGTAGTAAGACCAGACATGGTCTATAATCTGCAGGTAGAACTAGTAGTAAAACCAGACATGGTCTATAATCTGCAGGTAGAACTAGTAGTAAGGGTTGTTAATATGACTAATAGGACATTGCCTAGTTTTTGCTGCTAATCAATGAAGGTTGATTGAAGACCACTAGATCTAGAGTGCTCACATTTAGACTTGGCTATATAGAAGAAAGCTAAGTCATTGTTAAATGTGAAACCTATTCAGTTAGCGCTGTTAACTTAGCCTGCCTGTCCTAGCCACAACATCTCGGATCATTCCCAGCACTGGACCTGCCCAGAAGCCTTTTAATCTTGAAGGGGGTGTTTGCAAATGAGACAGTGCCCCTTTCATCGTGTCTCGATCCTTTGGATCACCGGGGTGTTCAATGTGGGCAGGAACATGTGCCAGCCACAGTGCCTCTGCTCCCTGTGCATGCAGGCTTGTGCCAGGGCATGTGGGCAGGCTTGTGCCAGGGCATGTGGGCAGGCTTGTGCCAGGGCATGTGGGCAGGCTTGTGCCAGGGCATGTGGGCAGGCTTGTGCCAGGGCATGTGGGCAGGCTTGTGCCAGGGCATGTGGGCAGGCCTGTGCCGCCGGTCTCTTTGGTGGGTGAAGTTAAGGCTTTTATATGAGCATTTCAGCTCCGCCTGTGTGTTACACAGCTAGTTAATCAAAGGTAAAAGAAGACACTCTGATGAGGTTGTGACACACACAGTCCCGGTGGAGAAAGGGGTGAGGAACAAAGGGAAGAGAAGTGTGTGTGTGTGTGTGCGTGTCCTTGACACTTCTGTTAATCAGTATACCTGTGGCCATATCATCCTAGGTTGGTTAGGACTAGATGGAGGCTGTGTCGGTGAGTGTGTGGAATACAGATTGGAAGCCCTTGATGTGGTTTGGTTTAGTCTGCCGTGGTTTAAGTTGGGGAGGGAGGGGACCGTTTGTTACTCTGCCGTGGTTTAAGTTGGGGAGGGAGGGGACCGTTTGTTACTCTGCCGTGGTTTAAGTTGGGGAGGGAGGGGACCGTTTGTTACTCTGCCGTGGTTTAAGTTGGGGAGGGAGGGGACCGTTTGTTACTCTGCCGTGGTTTAAGTTGGGGAGGGA
>JACXGK010009946.1:0-18902 GCA_016801125.1 Novumbra hubbsi
GGGTGCCATTCTGCCCGAGGGTGAGGGTGGAGTTTATATGGGGCCGGGGTGCCGTTCTGCCAGAGGGTGGGGGTGGAGCTTATATGGGGCCGGGGTGCCGTTCTGCCAGAGGGTGAGGGTGGAGTTTAGAGGCGGGTCCTATCCATCATCAGAAAACTCAGTGATCAGGAACACTGTTCTTCTGCCGTAAAAAATTGTGGACCTTGTGTCTCATTGGCGTCATGTGCTGGGTCAAATGTTCTGCCTGGAAAGCACTTAGCCCGTCTGCAGTGGACGGCCGGTAAGAGAGACAATAATCACTGTCTCCCTACGCTGTTCCCCACCTTGCACCCTTTCTCTTACCGCGTTGTTAACCAGAGCGCCTCCCGGTATGACAACGCAGATCCCACACTCTCCCGTCAGTCCTGAAGCGGGGGGGGGGCGTGACAGGTCCAGACCCAGCAGTAGCCTCCACCTAGCCCGTCACTATCAACTCAAAGCGCATGTCGGGGTAATTATTTGTCTTACTATCTCCTTTGAAACAGGTGCTGCTTCTCAGTTCAAGAAGGCCAACATAGACATCTCCACCCTACAGGGAAACATTGACGCTGACGGCCACATTAGTTGCCAGCCTTACCATACTACCATGGACCCTCAGACCGCCCACATTGGTTAGGGACTGGACTTAGAAGCTCAACAGATATAAGGCACCGGGAAAAAACATGAATTCAAGGACTCTTCAGTTCTTTCATGCCCCAGTTATATGTGTTCTGTGAATTCAGTCACAATTGCTTTTGATGTATTCACACTAACTTTTGAGTAACCCGCTCGTTTCGTTTGTTGTTTTGTCGTTTTTTGTTTAGTCATTAAGACCAGTTCCTAAAGGTCCCATCAAGATGACTGTGGACTTTAATGTCAATTATTTAGTTGTTGTTGTTATCTGTTGTCTGTTCATTTATTTTTTTCCACCAATCCCGCTTGAGCTTAATGTGTGATCAACTACAACCACTCAAAATATGTTTGTTTCTTGATTTAAAAAAATAAAAGCATTTTTTTTCCTTCTGGAATATGATACATTAGACTAATGTCAGAAAACAAACTAGTGCTTGATCATGAGATATTTATCCAGTTAATGGACCTTAACTTTAGCTCAGCTTTCATAACATCTTCATAAAACTATTAATTTTACATTAATGAGAGTTAAAGTACACCATAAAGAATCTCAAATGTAAGTAATAGAACACTTGAAATTATATGAAGCAAAACAATCTGCCTAAGGGATATGAACAATACACTTTTAATAAGACAACATTTTAAAAAAGATCTACATAGTCTAATAAAGCCAAAGAGTGAGCCAATGTGATTTTTAAACTCTAAGAAACAAGAATATTAGGCAGATTGGTTGGTTTGCGCATAATAAAACTGCTGTGAGAATGTGAGTAAAATGTCTGTATGTATTGCATGTTTTCCTACAACAGTAACATTCTGCATGGAAATCTTGTTAGTGAGTGTTGTTAGTAACTTTTTCAAAAAAAAATAGGAATGCTTTACATAATACTTGTTAATATTTGCTTGAGCCATACAGGCTGAGCCCTGCATGAATGGTCTTCTTGGCTAAGTACTGCACCGTGATGAAGCCTGCGGTGATAGCTTTGAAGATATTACAGACCAATTCATACTGCAACCTCAATGCAAAGCAACCTCCAGACCTACTGTCAGTTCGAAAACATATGAAGCCGCCAATCACACGGGGAAAACGGATGGTTAATTTGTGAAGTCAATAACATAGACATCATAACATAGACATAATCAATAACATAACACAGACAAAGCTAACACAGCTCATTAAATACGATTCTTCATTCAGGGACATACAGGGGGTGGTTGCGGAATGGGATCTTTCTGCTACACACAAATTAACAAGCATCTTGTTAGAGACATTCACCGAAAACATGTTTAGGTGGAATGAGCACGAAGAATTAAGAATTAAAAAATAAAGAGATACAACTAGATTTTGCCGATGACCAATCTGTCTAATGTAAATACAGAATGTTTGTCTAAAATAACATACAACTTACAAAGGAGAAGAGAACTCTATATGTGTCGACTTGTATATAGAATAAGAGTTGCTTTGCGTGGCTTTAAAATGCTCAACTAAAAAGATTTGATTGATTGATTTGAAAGATATAAACAGGGACAAAGACTGATACTGTTCAGTTCAGAAGGAGGAGTAATTCCTCCTGCTGCTACCAAACCTCCCTTCCTCTCATTGGCTCTAACTATAACTCTGAAGCAGGTCTCCCACAGGAACCTTCTCACTACTCCTAGCCATGCTTAAACTCCAGTCCCTGGGGATACAGGCCCAGTCTGTGCCCACTACAGACAAGGCTTCCAGCCTCACTATGAGGGTCCAGATGCCCAGAGACTCAGGCTGGGGAGCAAATACTGTAGAGGCCATTAGAGTGGCTCAGATTGTTCATATGGTCTGTGATTGGTTGGCAGGATTCACATGGCAACTCATGTTTTCTCTTCACATGGAATTATCACCTATCCTCCACATAAGCCCACAGTATTAGATTGTTATTGATATCAAGCAAGAGACAAAGGAGTGAAGTTATGGAATGAAGATACATCAAGTTTGTCTGTCAAAATACCACTTTCTGATTGACTGTTAGTCTGACATGGGACTCTCCCATATGAAGGCCCAGCTGGGTCTGCAGTTGGTTGGTTTGTCGGTGGATACTTCCTGTGTTTCCTCCTGCATTCACAGTTCTGAGAACAGACAGTGTTCTTGGTGTGGCAGTGTCACAAGAGAACCTTTGTTCCCATCTGTCAATCCTTCAAACATGTTTTCTTTTCGCCAAATCAATAAGACTTCGACTCTATACCATTTTGTAGTTCCCATTCCTGAAGAGCCTTATTCAGAATGAAGTACATTTTTATTGACATGTCTATTTATTGAATGCTTGAACTGTATGTGAAATATAGAATGAAGGAAATGCAATGCACTGTTGCATTGTGCAATCCTTAAAAAAAAAAGTAAATTACATAGAAATTTAACCTCTCTGGGATGCTCTTTTTATACTCAATTATGTTACTGACCTGAGTAGCTATGAGATGTTTGATCAGGTCCTTTTTTTGTGACACATAACTATTCCAGTCTTTTGTTGCCCCTGTCCCAACCTTTTGAAATGTGTTGCTGGCATCCAATTGTATGTATTTTTCCAAAAACAATCAAATGTCTCTAGTTTGATGTTGTCTTTGTACTATGGTTAAAGAAATAAAGTGATTACATTATTTGCAAATCATTGCATTCAGTTTATATTTGCATTTTACTTAGGGTCCCAACCTTTTTAGATACAGGGTTGCAAATGACTGGACATTTCGACATGAATAAGTACTACTCACGATACAATATAACTACATTTGAATTATGTTCATTCATGTAAGCAAATGCATTGGATACATAACAAACACGGGTATCATAGGGAGTCCATTTAATTATTATCCAATTTAATTAAAATAATTTAATTTCAAACAAGAATGTACATTAAAAAATAGAATATACAATTGTAATAATAATAATATATTAAATTCTATGAACATTTTCATTGTAGAAAAATATCACAAAGTAAAATAAACAACTATGATAGAGTAGGTCTTGACAAGAATCCTCCGACAGAGAAGCCTCTCTGTAACCAGAAGGACCATCCAGAAGAACAAGGCTTGTGCAGAGGGAGGACCAATGGTTCCAGGTCTCCTGGAACCAGGAAGGCAGCACAGCCCACCCAGCTCTTGGCTCCCTCTAAACCTGTCGACCTGCCCTCCACTCACACCTTGTCTCCCTCTGTATCTGGCCCCAAGAACTCTAAGATGCAGAAGTCGGTCCCCAAGCTCATCCCCAACAAAACTGTTCAACTCTCTCAAAACTACAAAGGAACACTAGGGAATAGATCTGAATGTCCTTCATTTCAGTCCTTTGTAGATCTCCAGAAAATAGATGAAAGCACAGATCAGATTTTCAATACAAATATTCAAAAGAAAACAATCAACTAGCACCATTGAGTTGAGTGCAGAAAATTACATTTTCTATTCAATTTTTACAGATGAAAGAAAGAGAAATAGTAGCTACAACTGATCAGAAACTCAAAAACAATAAGTAATTCAAGAAAAATGCACAAAAAAATACATAAACCAATAAAAAGATCTTAAAATAGCAGAGCAATCAGCCTAGGCTGCCATAAAGGCACCATGGCAACCGTAGTTGTAATATTATAAATAATGTTTTTGCTCCCTGCAGGGGATAAGACATATAAACTGCAGCCCTCAGAACAAAGCTTTAAAGCCAGAAATGTGGAAACATGTCAACACTTGCCGTTTCAAGTTATTTTAGTTTTCCGTTATATACAATATTTTTATTTTAAACACCTTGACACAAGGTTTGATGCTCCAAATCTAAAGACATGAAGGAGATTATCATACAATTCATGAAACATTGCTCACTATGTGGCATCCAAATGTTTTTATAAACGTGCTTGGAGTTAACAGGTTTTGTTTCCAGCCCTTTACAAACATGTTGACAAGGCAGCAGTTGGAAAGAGTTTTGTAAAAATATATATATATACATGTTTTTAAATGACTGTATAGGTTAAATTGTGTGTTATTAGTGCTTTCAAACGATAGAAATCATAAATTGCGGAAATGTCTGTAATTTGAATGCGGTGCATTAAGTTAAAGACTTTATGAAATCTAATAAGTGCAGGAACTCTTTTTCCTAGTTGGTCTATTTAAACAGGATATGGCCCTTAAATGTCTCCCCCTTGGCCCTTAAATGTCTCCCCTAAAAGTATCAAAATGACTGGCAAAATCTATTGGGATCCCATGTAAATCTAAATCTAAAGTTAGTGGTCTATAATCCAAGAGTTCTACCATCTTCTACCGTTGTGCTCCTAACAGCACCCCCTCTCTGGACAGCTGCAGACATGTTGTCCAACACCGAATCACCCCGATTCCTTTCAAGTTATTGTATTTTGATTATAAGGCTAAAATGTGGTTAGAAAGGGTTTTAGGTCAGAATTAAAGTTTTTAGTTATGCAATAATCATTTGTTTTAGTGGAAACACGACTGACTACGAAATGAATGTCTAGTTTAGGCTAGCAACAACATTAAATAACTTGCTAAAAGCAAGGTTAACGTGTGGATTTGTGCACACAGTCTAAGGATCAGTTTCAGAAAAGGCTCAGAGCGGCACGGCTGTTCTTCTAGATATTCCAATAACCAACTTGGAACAGCACGGGCTGTGTTCTAACGTACTGACTTGTGGTTACAACACATTCTCACACAAACCAGATGCAGTTGCTGAAAGCTTAAGCACTTCATTTAACGGCAGGATTCACAGACAAGCGACGATTAAATACGATTCACAACATGACATAAAAGCGTTAGCTACTCTACATTGTCATATAAAGAAAAAGCTCATGCAAAGCACTCACAAGCACTCCCGCACAAGTCAAGTGCCAAATAAAGTTACCCGTACTGTAGCAAATGAATAAGTGACAGCTCAAGTCAAGCAATAACTATGGTTCTGAGGCTCATAAACAAATGAAAGCAGGAGCGATTAGGCTGCGCATGGTATATGTGTCATTTAATCCCCATACAGGAAGCTGCAGTGGTCTACAAACAACATCAGAAGTTCTTTAGTATAATCAGAATAATCTGCAAACAGTAGAATGGTCATGGCGATGGAAAGCAGCAAGAAGTTCTCGTACACTACTCCTGGAAGATGCTCTTTAAGGCAGACAGGCCCAGTGAAAATAAGGAAATGTCAGAGACTTAGTTGCTTTCCACCGGTCAGATTATTTTCTGAGATCTGGGTTTTTCGATTAAACTCTGTAGGAATACGTGGTCTTCGATCAGCTTCGCGGATGCATTCAAAAAAGACATAAATAAGTTGTCAGGTGCAGTTTTTGCCAAAGAGTTACCAGCTTTTGTGTTATTCCCAAACAAACCATGTGCATTTAATCAATGGGAAACGGTGTCACCAAACCATTTGACAAATGATCTAACGGTGTTAGAGTTACCCAAATTCTGAATTTTCTTGTTCAGAATCTTATGCAGTTCATTCAAAGCTGAATGGGGTATTTTTTTCCTCTAACCTCCAATCAGCCAGTAACACCTTCATATCTTCTTCATCTGTACTGTCACCTGTGTTCTCCTCTGCACTCACAGTTAAGGTCTCTCCAACCCCATGTTCACTATTAGTAAGGGATGAGTTAAATGTGTTTGCACTATTTGACTCTTGCAGTGGAAGCACTGTAATTTGTGCAAAATCCCTGATGCCATCAAGTCTCCCCTCACTCTCTACAGATGTAGACCTTAGTTTTAGCAAATCCGGCATAACTCCTTTCTGACTTTTTTTGCGAGTACTCCAGTAACTTGACATTTTACCTAGGAGATGTTAAGCAGCCATAAGTAGATTAGATATCAGCTAAGTAAAACACATTGAACAGTCAGTGCAATAATGTGAAACCAAAAGCTGTATCATAATCTTGCATTCAAGTACATCGTTTCTGTTATTTATCAACATGCTGAATATGTTTCCTCTTACCCGTTGTACATTTTATTTTAGTATATGTATATTGTTATAGAAATGCTATATTGTATATAATGCTGCAAAATAAATGACCACTAGGATAATATAAACTATTTAAGTAGTGAGTTATTAAAGATGCATGAGTCTAAAAGGTCCTATAAATACACTAAACAGTTGCATTAACATTCATTTTGTCAACGTGTAGCCTATTTATCATTATTACGGTGGTTTACAGTGCAAAAATGCAATACTATTCTTATACATATTGAATCTGATAAATATGGAAGAGATCTGCAATCAAGCTAGTTCTGAAACTGTTAGATGTTTGTGTGATGTCCATTTTATTACTTAATTGTTATTTTGAAACAAGCCTCCTCATAAAGTATAAACTGGGGATGGGCCATTAGTCTTTTTATGAAGCCAAATGAACGGCTCTTTTCACCAGCAACCCGTCTATTCGATTGGACCAGAAATTCATGGAAAATGAAACGTTCCATCTCAGCACCTACTTTATTATAATAGGAGTTACCTGACAACTGTCTGTCAGGCGGATAGCGAATTGGCTACAGTACTAGCTACCTATGACTATGGCTAAAGTCGAATCTAGTTGAAAACCGGCAGGCAACAACACTACAGCTAACGAAACAACGATACTGACAGTGTAATGTGGTTGCCGTACACAATGCATACTTCATACAGCTCTGGAAAAATATAAGAGACCACTACTTTTGCTGTGGTCTCTTAACTTGAAGCCTTCTAACCCGTTTTCAAAATATTCAACTGTTTTGGAAAGACAAGAAAAAGGTACAGTGGTCTTTTTTTTCAGAGCTGTATATTCCTTTGTTCATTTCTATTTTGTTACGTATAGCTGACATTCGTTCACCGTGATTTTTACTGTACTGGACATCAAGACATGAGGTGGTATTAGTCATAGATTTGGGTTCACAAGCAAAATAAGCCAGTTGAGCGCGTCTCTTCAGACGATTTCAAATAAGAGAAAGGTAAAACATTTCTGTCGATACGCTCTGGACAAGATTGCTCAAGCCATTCATCTTCATACATCGGGCATGATCAGTCTCAATACAGAAAAACTTGGAAACAGCAGGGACCTGTAGGTCCTAGATGTAGGTCCTAGATGTAGGTCCTAGATGTAGGTCCTAGATGCTTGACTCACAGTCATCGGGAGTCGGCGTCTTTAACTCTTCCGTGACTGTACAATGTCCTTTGCATGGTTCTTGTTCTAAGAAAACACTGAAGGTGCCCTACCTGAATGATCTGTAGCACTCGCCTTGTCATATCCCATCTCAAAAATATCATTGCTGTTAACTAACTTTATTACGATCATCATCCACACTGCACATAGGATGTCATTTAACTGACAGCTGCCAACTATCTGAACACATTTATTTATCTGGATAATGTTTATAACAACTAGCTAGTAACCTTGAATGGTTCGTGGATGATCTGACTTTTATGAGTAGCCTAGTCTATAACCACTGGACTTTTTCTGCCCTTAGCACTGGTGAGTAATTTGTGTGTTCAGTGACATTATAAAGATGGGATGGTGGGGCAGGGCATCTTAGTGGTCAAGTGGTGAAAATCACTGCCTCCAATCCCTCTAGCCGACCAAATAAAGAGGGTGTGGCAAGACAGTTCACCCTAATAGCTCCCAGGTTGCTGCTGTAAATTAGAATGTGTTCTTATCATACGTAACTGGTAAAATTACACTAACAAATGTAATGATGTGTTGCCAAACAACAGGGGAGGAGACAAGAAACTTGTTGCTGTCATTCCGAACCTGATCACTAGGTTTACTGCAGACTGTAATTGACAGTCACTTTAAACTTGAAATCACATCTCAGACCCCCCAAAAAATATTCAAAATATTTCCTTGGTGTGACGGCTAGATATTAGCTACAGCAGCCACCACTACCAAAAGAATAAAAGGAAAATACTGCCGGTGTTTCCTGCCTGAAGCCCTTGGGAGGAAAGTAGTGTTTTTTTTCTGGATTTCTGAGAGGAGACTCACACCAGATATACCCCAACCAGATCCCTGCAGCGTCCCTGTCTAATGTGTATCTTCGTCATGTGAGCACAACGAACAAGGTATACAGTGGGGCAAAAATGTATTCAGTCAGCCACCAATTGCGCAAGTTCTCCCACTGAAAAAGATGAGAGAGGCCTGTAATTTTCATCACAGGTACACTTCAACTATGACAGACAAAATGAGAAAAAAACATCCAGAAAACTACATTGTAGGATTCTTAATGAATTTATTTGCAAATTATGGTGGAAAATAAGTATTTGGTCACCTACAAACACAGACCTGTAACTTCTCCTTTAAGAGGCTCCTCTGTCCTCCACATTTTACCTGTATTAATGGCACCTGTTTGAACTATCAGTATAAAAGACACCTGTCCACAACCTCAAACAGTCACACTCCAAACTCCACTATGGCCAAGACCAAAGATCAGAAACAAAATTGTAGACCTGAACCAGGCTGGGAAGACTGAATCTGCAATAGGTAAGCAGCTTGGTGTGAAGAAATCAACTGTGGGAGCAATTATTAGGAAATGGAAGACATACAAGACCACTGATAATCTCCCTCGATCTGGGGCTCCACGCAAGATCTCACCCGTGGGGTGAAAATGATCACAAGAACGGTGAGCAAAAATCCCAGAACCACATGGGGGACCTAGTGAATGACCTGCAGAGAGCTGGGACCAAAGTAACAAAGCCTACCATCAGTAACACACTACGCCGCCAGGGACTCAAATCCTGCAGTGCCAGACGTGTCCCCCTGCTGAAGCCAGTACATGTCCAGGCTCGTCTGAAGTTTGCTAGAGAGCATTTGGATGATCCAGAAAAAGACAGAATGAATGGGTAGTAAAATTTTGAGTGAAAACCTCCTTCCATCAGCTAGGGCATTGAAGATGAAACGTCAAACACACCGCCCGGGCAACGAAGGAGTGGCTTCGTAAGAAGCATTTCAGGGTCCTGGAGTGGCCTAGCCAGTCTCCAGATCTCAACCCCATAGAAAATCTTTGGAGGGGGTTGAAAGTCCGTGTTGCCCAGCAACAGCCTCAAAACATCACTGCTTTAGAGGAGATCTGCATGGAGGAATGGGCCAAAATACCAGCAACAGTGTGTGACAACCTTGTGAAGACTTACAGAAATCGTTTGACCTCTGTCATTGCCAACAAAGGGTATACAACAGAGTATTGAGATAAACTTTTGGTACGAACCAAATACTTATTTTAGACCATTATTTGCAATTAAATTCATAAAACATTTCTGGATTATCTTAACTTTCAGATTTTCTGGATTTTCTTTTCTCATTCTTTTTGTCATAGTTGAAGTGTACATATGATGAAAATTACAAGCCTCTCTCATCTTTTTCAGTGGGAGAACTTGCACAATTGGTGGCTGACTAAATACTTTTTTCCCCCACTATACATACAGAAATACACCAAATTCCCCCAAAAAACGAATATAGATACTGACGTAAATGAACTAGGTAGATAGATTAACTCGCACACTTCAACTTTTTTTGACAGGGCTTGATGTTCATCTTTCATTAACAACGTTCTGCTCTAAAAAGTGGGTGTTCTCTGTACATTGCTCAGCGGCCATAGCTCAAGTAGTTCTTTCTGCACGTCCTGGAGATGGCTTATATTGGCCACGTTGGACAGCTCCTTTCTATGTCTGCGCCTCCATCCTGAGGCCCTGGTTATCCACCTCAAAATGTTCTCCTCCCTAAGCTTAGGACCAGATCTTGGGTCTTATTGGAAATGGAGGTGATTGTAGACAGTATTGTGGAAAGGTTTTCAATTAGTTTATCAAAGTTGTGGACACATTGATCAACTCTAGCCTATGAACTGTCAATCAGGACATTTCCATTATAATATCTATTGATATTAAATTTGTATGTGGAATAAATAAATGTTTTCATACATTTTTTATTCATTATTGGCCTTTTGAAAACATTAGAATCATCTGTGTAGAATAGGTCTCTTTTAATTTCCCTCCTGAATTGATCCTTTCTCAAAGAATTCTTGGAGAATGCATCCACCTACTGAACATGAATGTGGTATGTAGTACTCATTAAACAATGCACTCTTTTCTAGAATTACGCAGGTACCTCTATTGACCAATACACATTTCAAATGAATGAAAGTAGATACGTTTTGCATCTTATCAACACTGTAGACATAAAACACTCTCAATGTCCAGATAGATTTTTACTCTCTTTTAAAAACGTTTTGTTTGTTTGTTTTATAAATTTCTGGCAATATTCCAGAGAAAATTCTGCAGTAGTTTCCAATAATTTAAAAATAATATTTTCTGATCATCAATATTCCTTAATTCCTGTCCTTATGACTTTTTGTCTTGCTTGATGGTCTAGATTGTGTGTTTTTGTGGTCTTAAAATGCAGACCGGCTTCCTGCCTTAGTGCATTGTTCTAGTTAAAAACTGAACATGTGAAAATGTCCTTAAAAACAGCAGAGAGCAGATCAGTAAAATATTTAAATGTGTCGGAATTTGAAGTGGCCTACTGATTAGGGTGCCTATGTGACAGACCTATACCACGCCCCTCACCATATTAGAATGGCCCTTTTCACCACAGCCCATGCCACCAGCAACTAGTGGGAAATCTAACAAATGTACAGTCTGTTTTACTCAGGCCAGTTTGACAAAGCATCAACACATTTTGGAACATTCTATAAACTACAGCCCATAAAACTTTATCTTGTAACTTGGATTAAAATAATTTACTATATTATTTCTCAAAACTAATGAATATTGACAACTTTTCTGAATCCTTTGAACAATCAAGATGTGCAAAACAAGGTTGCCATTTATCATCAAACCTATTGATGGCTAGCGATGAAAATAAGAGCAATAACAATATCGAGTGGCTAAACATTTATGGTTTTTAAACAAAAACGTATGAATGTATGCCGATAACGCTGTTTTTGTTTTCAGTCCTCAATCATCAAACTTAAGTGCTCTTATTGAAGAACATTATACATTGCTTAGAAAATTAAGGCAACATGTTATCGTCACAGTACTACACCATGTCAATTCAACTTCAGGGATATCAATGTGTCCAGTTAGGAAACATCAGTGATTGTGAATCAATGTCACCTGTTTTGATGCAAACGGAGAGGCAACAACAAGACAACCCCCACATGGTTTATGGTCTTGCAGGTTGGGGCCACATCCTTATCCTGACTGAGTCTTCTCTAGTTTAGCATTCTGCTAGTGTCCTTGTCACTACTGGTAGCATGAAGTGGAACCTGCAGCCCATTCAGGTCGGACAGGTTGTCCAGCTCCTCCAGGATGGCACGTCCATACCTGACATTGCAAAATGGTTCACTGTGTCTCCTTATGCAGTCTCAGGGGCATGGAGGAGATACCAGAGAACGAGCTTTTACACAAGGAGAGCAGGACAGGACTGTAGAAGGGCATCAATACAGCAGCAGGACCAATATCTGCTCCTTTGTGAGAGGAGGAACGAGAGGAGCACTGCCAGAACCTCTCAGAATGGCCTACAGCGAGCTGCTGGTGTGCCTGTTTCTGATCGACCTGCCAGACCGATGTCCTCTAGTGGGACTTGTGCTAACAGCCCTGCACAGTGCAGCTCGATTAGCATCTGCGATAGAACACCAGAATTGGCAGATCCGCCATTGGCGCCCTCGTTCTCTTCCCAGATGAAAGCAGGTTCCCACTGAGCACACGTGACAGACGTGAAAGAGTCTAGTGACAAATGTTATGCTGCCTGCAACATCATCCAGCATGACCGGTTTGACAGCGGGCCCTGGGTTCCTTGTCATGCAGGACAATGCTGTTAGGGTGTGTAGGCAGTTCCTGGATGACTAAGGCATTGATGCCACTGACTGGATGTCCAGGGGCTCATTGATGCCCTGATTCAGGTCTTGGAGGAAATCCACAGGACAGCATTCCCCATCTCATAAGGAGATGGTACGCAATGTAAGGTAAAGGTTTTTATTTAGTTCATCGAGACACAATGTGGGATTTAACCCAAATCCCGGCATTGAATATGGTGACATTATTGTGCAAAACAATACTTTGGCTCTCCATAGAATCGCCCCCTTAACAGCATTGTAATAAAACAAATAGGTAGTGTCTTTTATTTCAACAACACTGGATACAGTTTTAGGAAAAAAGCTACTCGCACACAGAAGTTTCTTCTGACATGGGCTATTACCTCAATGTGTGTGTGGTGTGTGTGTTAAGTGGTGATGTCCCGATCCTGCCATCAGTCAGATTCACAGCAGGCAGAGAGAGGCATCTTGTCCCTCTGGTCGTCACCTCTCCCACAGGCATTGATAGTGGCTCCTACTGATGATGTCATGGTATTGATCGGCAGAGTGTATGTCATGAGGTTAGGTGTCTGGCTGTGCCAGAGTATGTCAGCAGGGAAACGTGGAGTGGGGGGCAAGTATGGTGTCTCTCACTGTGTGTGTTTTAGCTGTGAATCCACGGTACTTCCACAGGGTATTACCCATTCTTATCTATCTCTGTGTATTTTGTGCGATATTATTTATATTGCCGTCTAATGCGGTGAATATTTGTCACAGAATTAGCTGTGAAAGCGTCAATGTTCTGCTGACTTGCCGAAGCTGCGTGGTGTTTGGTAGCCGTGGACAGTGAGTGGGGTGAAGTGCGGTGTCACTGCCGTGCAAGGGGGACTGGGACGGAACTGTGACACAGCCTCTAAGGGTTGGGCTTTGGAGTGTAGCTCTGCCTGCCGCACAAAACCTCCTGCCTCCCCCTTGTCCGTCGCGCTTTTCAGTCTCAACTCCACTCCCTCCGACCACTTCCCGGAAGCGGCCTGTGCAATTGGATTTGTTTTCTGTCCGTCTGTGTGTCTGGCTTGTCTCAGAACCGCCACTCTCCCTGTTGTAATGGGCCAGTAGTAGTGTGGTCTGCTGTAGACTGTGCACACATCCCGTCTACAGCGTTCTAGACCTGTGCTGCTGCTGCTGCTGCGTCTCAGGTCATTGTACGTGTGCTGCTGCCTCCCGGTGCCTTAGCATGGGGTTTGATGCTCCAGTGTTACACGGGGTGTTTGTGTTTGGATAGCAGGGAAACGGTTGGGGGATGGAGAGATGGACGGTTCATTGTTTACCTTTATTGATCATCAAGGAGCCGTGTTAACGCTTTCTCTCTCTCTCTCTTTCTCTCTCTCTCTCTCTCTTCTCTCTCTCGACCCCTCTATTCCACATAAACCTCTTTATCAGTGCACCCGTTGCCCTTCCCTATGCAGAGCTTGAGGCCACGGGTTTGCGTAGAGCAGGGTAATGGGTGTAGAAACAGGCTAATAACATTACTGATGATGTAAGGAAGGGAGGGGGTCAGGGTGGGCTGATGGGAGAAGGAGGATGGGAGGGGGTCAGAGTGGTCTGATGGGAGGAGAAGGAGGAAGGGAGGAGGGGGTAGGAAGGAGCTGGGAAGGGGGATGGGCAGGTGCATCACTAATGGCTTTTTAAAAAGGTTACAGCATGTTGCTCCCTCTTTATAATGGAGCCCTGGCTGTGCTGGAAATGCAATTTCCGGGAAAGATAATGCATGACTGAGAGGGGGGTTAGTGTGTACCTTGTGCTTGAGAAGGGGGAGGGTGAGAGAGAAAGACATAGAAAATGAGAGAGAGAGAAGGGCGATGGGTGAGTACAGAGGTTTAGCGAGTTTTCTCTGTGTGCAAGTATCACCGCAGTGTAAAGGATGACGGCGGCAAAGTAAATGTATAAATACTTAATGTGAGCATTTTCCATAGACGCTACCCTGCCATGTATCTAAACAAATAGAATTCCTTAGATTTCTGCATGGCTGATTCAACCTTGTACACTAATTAACCTCTCACCTTCGCTGGATCCACCAGATAGGGGTTTAAATATAGCCTAATTAAATGTTCATGTTTTTCCAAGGGTAACTGTGATTGGTAGTCATCTGGAGACAACTGAATATATTCATATATACATATATTTACGGTATAATTGCCAGTATTATTACTGATTCCATTGCCTTCACGCTCTCTGCACTTAATGTGTGGGTAGAGGATATTTAAGAGGAGTAGGCTTATCATTAATATTTCCTCGAAGAGAACATGAATCTGTTCTTATGCCAAGCTGAAGAACAATTACAATCAATACTGACCTCCAGCTGGCCAGTATCACACAAGCTGTGTGTGTCTGTGTGTTTTTAGAGCACGCACTAAAGAACGAGTCACAGAACCCTGCCTGGGTTTCTTTCATCAGTCAGCTTCCCTTTTTTTTACGTTTTCTACGTCTATAACCCAATTTATCAACCTGGGAGCATCCAGGACAGTCTGTCTTTTCACTCCTCCTTCTCTCTGTAGATGAGTGTTACACCATCTTTCTCTCTCTCCGTTATGACTCATACTGCCCGCCTCTCCTCGTTTAGTTAATGATGATGATGACATGTGTGACTTTCTCAATGGAGTGACTCAGCTGATTGCACATCACTTCCTCTATGACAGGAGATTCTGCCGCTGTCTGAAATCCCTGCACCTGGAGAGATATTATGGTTGCATGGAGCAATATGGCAATATGGGTTGATATGGGTTGTATACAGATGATTTCTGTATATACAGTGCCTTTTCTCCAGATTTTGTTGTGTTATACACTTTATTTATAAGTGATACATTGTTGCCATCAATCTACACACAATGCCCGATAATGACAAAATAAAAAAAGGGGTTTTAAATGTTTTTATTTCTTACTGTATTGTATTCAGACTCTTTGCCATGGCACTCTAAGTTAAGTGCAGATTCATCCTGTTTTCCCGCCCTTTCATCATCCTTGAGATGTCTCTGGAACTTGTGCATGTCAGAGCAAACACAAAGCCATGAAGTCCAAAGATATTTCAGCCACTGTAAACTGTGTAGAGGCAAAGATCTGGGGAAGGTTATAAACCAAATTCTATAGCGTTGAAAGTTCATAGGAGAATAGATTCTCTCGTCTGTAAAAAAAAAGTCTGAACGAAACTTGAAGATTGCAGTTCACAGATGCCGTCCATCCAAACTGACAGAGTTTGTGAGGACCTATAAGAAAGAATGTGAGAAACTGCCCAAACCCAGGTGTGTAGAGATGTTAGAGGCTTATCCAAAAGGCCTCAAAGCTGTGATCTCTGCCAAAGGCACTTCTATAAAGTAATGAATAAATGGTCTGAATAAGGTGCATGACACATGTTTTTCATTTTCAATAATATGGCACCAATTCTTCAATAAACTGTTGCTTCAAAAAGTTTATGTTCTCTATGTTTTACCCACATTCAGTTGTCACAGCCTGGTACACATGATCCCACACATATTTTACCTTTTTAAGTTTACCAAGTAATTTAAAGCTAATTCAATTTTAAATCCCTTTGTGAAGGAAAACTTACATATTCTCTCAGGAAAACACATTCATAACATTTGCTCTTTTGCAAAACTTTAAATACCATTAAAGAGAAAAAACATTTAAGCCTCAGCTTCTTAAATGACTGTCAATCGGGGTCAGTATTTCGGGCCATTGGCACCGCAACATTTATTTTATGTATAACTTCTAATATATCGGGACCAAACTGGGGATTTGTTCCCTTCTCCAAAAAGGGAAATGCTTATCTGCAAACCATTTTTTTAAATGGTAACGCTCATTTAAATTCAAAGATAGCTACTGTAGTATTTTGCTTTGTTTGTTCACTTAAGCATTTTTATGCTCCGCTGTTTTCAACTGAGGTTTAGCTCAATTAATTCTCAAACTTCAGATACCAACAATAGGAAAATGGCTACTAATATCCAGCAAAATAAACAACATATTTCCCCAGTGTATTTTCCCCAAAAAAGTGAAAACTTCACATTTGGCCAATCCTTCGTTCTGTAAGAGATCTGTGTTAGCCAATCTAGATTACACCCACCAATAATTAAAATGTCTGTGATTGTATATGTGGACAGCATAATGATTAGACCCCTCTAGCGCAGATTTCTTCTGTATGCAAATATCAGGCACATAAACTGCTCCAAGAAATTAAGGGAACACTTAAATCACACATCGGGTCTCGAAGAACAAAATTTATTATAGATCAAAATATTTTCTCTACATTGTTTAATGCATTGTGAACAATATGATGTAACTACGGTCAATGGAAACCAAAATCTCACATTTTTGGGCTAAATTGAAACTCGAAAATCAAAGTAAACATTTGAAATAACCGGCTTTTCAAACTTGTGTGAGTTCCATCCCGGCAACTTATGAGGCAACTCGGTAGTGTGTATGGCCCCCTAGTGCCTGTATGCACTCCTGACCATGTCTGGGCATGCTCCTGATGAGACAGCGGATGGTGTCCTGGGGGATCTTCTCCCAGACCTGGATCAGGGAATCAGTGAGCTCCTGGCCAGTCTGTGGCAATGCTTGGCAGCGTTGGATGCACCGATACATAACATTCCAGAGGTTCTCAATTAAAATCAAGTCTGGGGAACGTGAAAGCTAGTCAATATCATCAGTGCCTTAGCCATCCAGGAACTGCCTACACCCTCTGGCCACATGAGGCTGGGCATTGTCCTGCACCATGAGGAACCCAGGGCCCACTGCACCAGAGGTGTAAGGTCGGATGATGAGTCTGAGGAGTTCATCCCAGTGCCTAACAGTAGTCAGGGTACCGTTGGCTAGCATGTGGAGGTCTGTGTGACCCTCCAAGGGTATGCCTCCCAAGACCATCACTGACCCACTGCCAAACTGGTCATGCTGGATGATGTTGAAGGCGGCATAACGTTTATCATGGAATCTCTTTCTCTTTCACATCAGTGTGAACCTGCTTTGTAAAAAGTGTGAGGCGCCAATGTCGGACCTACCAATTCTGGTGTTCTTTGGCGAAAACCAATCAAGCTCTATCTGGTGGTTTCACAATGGAGCAGAAACCGGTCCTGCAACTGGGTTCATGGCCTTCTACAGCCCCTTCCAGCTCTTCTTGTGTAATGGCCCATCTCCTGGTTTCTCCTCCATGCACTTGAGACTGTACTGGGAGACACAGCAAACCTTCTTGCAACAGTACGTCTAGATAAGCCATCCTGGACGACTGCCTGTGCAAACCTAAATGGACCGCAGGTACCGTCTCATGCTACCAGTAGTGGCAAGGACACTAGCAAAACACAACACTAGAGAAGAATCAGTCAGGATAGACAAGTAGAGAGCAATTGCCTATGGCCATTAATGCATTTTACTGCTTTGTTAGTTGTGGATTGGACATTTGGCTCTTTGTATATCAATAGCAGTTTAACCAAGTGGTCAATTAATCTCATTGTAATTATAGAAGTGTATACAATGTTGTGCAGTCCTTATTTGCCCATATTTTAACCAATCTTAAAATTTCCAAGCCACGGAGAAGTGACCGCTGTTTATCTGAGCCGAAACCTAGATGGAAGCGATCACAATTGTTACAATGGACATGCCATGACTGCACAAATGGTATGTTCCTGATTGGGTTAGGGTGCGTGATAATGCACACCATGAATTATTTTTTAAGGAACATTGTACACCAATCATTTTTCAAAATGTCTATGTTTAGAAATTTTAAGAACCCTTGTCATAACCATGGAATACCTAATGCAAGAGCTATTAAAATGACAAAGTTCTGTTAAATTCAGAAGCTTTTTCTTAAACAATGGGTGTAGTGTTTACCATTTGTACAGTCTTGGCATATCTCTGGTAGGAGCTATATTATTCAAATTTTGTATGTGCTTTGTTTCCCACCCTCCCCTTATACAGAATACATACTTTTTATAATCATGGCATGCCTATCATAGGAGCTATTAAAATTAAAAAGTTCAGTCAAATATTTAAAACGTAAAATAGGATGTGCATTGTTCCCCACCCTTGATCAAGAGTATGCCATTTGTACAGTCATGGCATATCTTTTGTTTAATTTATATTGTTTATTTTTGTCACGGCGCCTCCTGATGCCGTGCCTTCTCCTGATAGCGTCGCACCCCGGCGTTCGACGTCACCGGCCTTTTAGGTGCCGTCGTACTCGTATGTCCTGTTTTCCCATGTCCTGTGAACACACCCTTCCTGATTACCCGCCAGCTGCATCTAATGTAGTTGGCTACTAAATCCCCTGTGTGTCTTGTCTCTGTGTCCGTGATTGTTTCCTGTTATGTGTATACGGTCGTAGTCGTTTATACTACACCCTGGTAAAGAATTCTGCTCGGAACATTAAAGAGCCTTTTTTGAGCCAACCGCCTGCGCATTGGTCCACTTCCTGAACCACCTCTGACAGAATCACGGACCTACTAATGGACCAAGCAGGA